>VZQC01014995.1:2783359-2799452 GCA_009823505.1 Rhizomys pruinosus | reverse complement strand
CCCTCCCTCCCTTCCTTCCTTCCTTCCTTCCTTCCTTCCTTCCTTCCTTCCTTCCGTTTTTGGTGTTTTTGAGAGAAGGGTGGCCTGTAGACTGGGCTGGCCTTGAATTCACAGAGATCCACTTGCCTCTGCCTCTTGAGTGCTAGGATTAAAGGTGTGCACCACCACACCTGGCTAAGGACATCTGGGTTTCTACAAACCAGTTTAATCTCTGTTGTTTCTAAGGAAGCATAAAAAAAAAATAGTTGTTTGTGCAAATATCACAACTCATAGTCATCTTGCTTAAGGTATTTCAGAAATAGCTCCTGTACAAGGCCATGGAATAGATCTACTCACCAGATACTTGACTGTTTACTTGGTAGGTGGGACTACAAAACAGGCATATACTCGAGAATCCGTTTCAGCCCTGTAAGGCTTAAAGTAAGGCTGAAAACTCAAGTTAGAACATACAAGCTTTGGGTTGCAGTGCTGTTGCCCTGGGAAGAAGCTCTGAGACATCTGATACTTTGACAATATTGAAGAAATTTCAAACATACCCAAGTCCCTTGACTGGGGCATATTTAGTGAAAATTTTCAACAGTAAAAATGATTCTGTACTACAAGCTAGGGTAGTACTTTTAGGGAATCACATTTCATCATTAGGCTGCTGGTTATGTGGTGACTTGTCATCAACTCATTCTATGCACAGAGACATACACATAACCCTAATCTGAGTTGAATGTTATTCTGTTAAGTCCATTTATTATTTTTATTATTGTGCCTAAAGTTATCCTTTGTTTCTTATTTTGACCTTTTGTATTGGTGTAGGTTTGAACGGATCTCTATAGGAAAGAATGAGGTGGTTGGAGAAATAGAATTAAATTAGGCTGTTTTGTCAGCCCACTGAAAAATTCTGCATGACTTGTGTGATCATGTTCATCTCTAATTCTAGCACTTGGGAGGCAAGGCTGAGGCACAGAGGTTGCAGGGGCAAAAGGCAGCCTAGACAACATAGCAAGATTCCTGTTCCATTATCTTAATCCAAATTTTCTGGATATTGACTGCCTATAAGTAGACAGATTCCTTCTTTGTACCTCGCAGGCTTTCCTGTACACTCATCTGTCTTCATCTTATAAAATGCTTTTAGTATTAACACATGGATTTCAGTAATTACAATGGATTTGGGAGATACTTTATGTAGCATTTGAATTGTTATTCTCTTAAACCATACTCACCACCCTTCCTCTCCCTGTCTTACCTGACCTCAAAGGTAATAGTAATACTTGAGCTATTCTTCCATAATAGTACCACTTTTATTTTTATTATTTTTTTTCATGAAACTTTGAAGGCATTTGTCTTGTAGGTTGTATCCCAAGCATATCTTTGCCTTCTATTCACTTCTTGTTTGCCTTTATGAACCTGAGATGTCTTTGTTGAACTAGTTATCTACTATATACAGCCAAAGAGAAATAACAGTAAAGGAGGCAGAATGATATGTATCATACCTTAATTTAAAAAAGTCTCTCAGGGTAGCCTGTTTGGGTTCTATTTAACTGATATGCATGGATGGAACTAGGTAGCACTTGGTTTTATGTTCAGAGGCTAAGTTCTACATGCAAAAAAGGAAAGCACATTTTTCATTTCTGTAGTTGATAATTTGCTTAACACAAACCTATAACTGGTACGCTTTTTGTTCCCCTTTGGCCATTCAGTGTTTCTAGTAATTATCTTTAACAGTGTCTTGTAATTAGTTATTCTTACTCTTAGCTTACCTTCATCTTTAAGTTGAAGCTAAGGTCAGTTGCCTTGACTCTTACTTAATGAAGCTTGGAAATGTGAAGGCTAAGAAGCCTCCTTAGTGCAAACAACCAGTTGCTATCTTTATTCCTTTTAAATAGTGCATAATTTTCCAGAGGCAGGAGCACTTATATAGGAGAGTTTCTATTGTAGACATATTTCAATTGGTGTAAAAGCACTAATGTGCTTTTTCTTAGTTTTTCTCTTTCATTTGCTGGCCTCCCTCCAAAAATTAGATTTTCTCACGTTTCCTAAATATTGGGCTTTGTTACTATGGTAAACTAACTTGTCACTGATTTTGATGGGTTTCATATATTAAAAAGAAACTTAAATGTTTATTAATTACTATTATTAGCCTGTGAATGCACACATAATGTGAGTCACTGAGGTAAGAGCACAGCTCTGTGGAATTGGTTCCCCTTTCACCTTCATGTGAGTTCCAGGACCTGAACTTGAGCTATTAGGCTTCATGTGAATTCCAGGACCTGAAATCGAGCCATCAGGCTTCATGTGAGTTCCAGGACCTGAATTCGAGCCATCAGGCTTGCATGGAAGTGCTTTACCCCTGAGCCATTTTATATGTATGAGTGTAGTGCTTGCATGTGTGTAAGTGCACCTGTGTCATGCAAGGTCCATGGAGGACAGAAGAGTGGGTTGGATCCACTGGAACTGGAGTTATGTATGGACAGTTAGCTGCCATTTGGGTGCCAGTGCTCTTAACCACTCAGCCACCTTTTCAGACCCACCATTTCCTCGTTCTATATTCTTCCTTTTTTTTTTTTTTTTTTTTTTTTTTTGTGGTCTTTTAGAGACAAGGTCTCCCTGTAACCCCAGCTGTCCTGGAACTCAGTCTGTGCACCAGGCTGGCCTTCAACTCACAAAGATCCGCCTGCCTCTGCCTCTGCCTCCCAAGTTCTAGGATTAAAGGTGTGCACCACCACGCCTAGCCAGCAAACTATATTCTATACCTTCCTGGAGTCTTTTGGGATTTCACCTTTTCAGTGTCTGCTCATCCTCACAGTGACTGTTGTTTTGATAATTATTTGTGAGTTTAAAGGCTGTGTTTCAATGAAGGGTATAATGGAAAACAGGTAAATGGGAGAGCCACAATCTCTAAATCCTCTGTCTTTGGGCAAAGCACTATGCTTTTTGATGCCATAGTCTCATTTTTTAAGAATAAAGAAGTTGAGCTAATCTCTGCATTTTCTTTTTATTACAAAATTGAGCCATTCCCTAACTCCCAGCATCAATTTTTCCTGAAGATGGTGTTTCTTTCAGAAATCTGTAATTCAAGAGCTAAAACGTCCTCTTAAAAATCTTTAATACATTTCAGTATCTTCTTTAAACAACATGACATCCCCTTTGAATTTTGGCATTCCATATCATATCGTGGCTTGTCTTAAATTTCAACAATAAACTCCAGTTAGTACTGTGTGCTGGGTACCAACATATACAAAGTAGAACAATGACGTAATTTCTAATTTCAAGGTGTAAGGCAAGTTAGGGTAACAGAGAAACACATCCTGTTTAGTCAGTGTTAAGAGAAAAGCACACTCAGTGCAGCATAGGTACAGATAAGATGTGGAATTCAGATTACAGCAGACAAGACTGGGCTTTCTGGAGTAGTGAATCTGCACAAAGTCTGAAATGATTAAAATATAGATGAACAGGTATTGTGTGACACTTCCTGGAGAGATGCAAACAAGCATCTATTCATCCCAGATCAGGAGCCAACAGTGGACCAAAGAGGGACACCACCACTTGGTGGACCAGTGAGATTATTGTGGCTGCTTGTAGGAATATGAGGGAGGGGTTATTTACGGGAGCACAAATGCCTCAAAGACAGCTGCATCACCAGAAGCCTAACCCAGCATGGGTGACAGCTCATGCAAAAAGGAAACTGGAGCATGCTGTACAAACCTGCAGGCAGCTCAGTTGGTCTGACCCTTGCAGGCATCTCAGCATGTCTCTCAGCAGTCTTTAGGGCATGCATGCATATGTATGTGTATATTTGCTTGGGGAAGGAGGAGGTTAATGAGCGTGGTCAATTTTAGGGACTCCCTGAAGCTCTTGTGTTGTTTACTTACTTTTAGAGTTTCTGTTTTCAAGAGCTTTTCTCCAAGATGGAAGGTTTTCACTCGGAGGAAATTGCTATTCAACAACAGACAGGAGCAACAGCTTTAGGGAAGTGGGGAAATAGGAAGCTTTGGGGAAACCACTGAAGGTGATAGTTTAGAGAGAAGTAAGGCAGCCCAAGGAATAAGGGTCCAGGGAAGTTTAGATTACTCTAAAAGCATTAGTAAGATCCTAAGGATTTTAATCAAATAATACCATTAAATGTATTCTATGATATATCCCTGAAGTCAGTTGAGTTAAAACAATATTTAGCCAAAACATTGAGCAAATCTAGGTTAAATGAAATTTGAGATTCAATATTTTTTCCCCTATCAATATGGTTTTCTAATTTCTGGAATATCAAAAGTACCCATGCTAATCTGTAATACCTTTTATAAGCCCTCCCATTACAAGTGGTTGCTTGCTTTAGCCTTGACACCTTTCTGGAGCTAAATCTTTATTCCTCATTTTTCTCCCAGGCTAGCTCATTGAAAACTTAATATTGGACTATAATACCCATATGGCCTGATGTGTTTTGAGACTCATCCTGGTAGGGTTTTGCATCTGGAAGCAGATCAAAGAATGTCTTCCTTTTGGGTGAATGCTAAGGTCTGTGGCCTGAGCTGTGGTCTGAGGACACATCCCTCTCTGTGAGACTTTTAAGCTCCCCAGGAGGACACAGAGCAGCAGTGGACTGAAGCGTGACTGTCACCAGACCTTGGAAAGCTACCTGGAGAGTCACCTATTCAGATATTCCCAGTAAAGGCTTCATTTCTTTTTATATGAACAGCAATTAACCAGTAGTTTAAATGGGCATAATTATGGCTTTGCCTCCTACTTTCACTTAGAAAAAAAAAGTAAATGGGGCTTAAAAAAAAAAAAGACAAGTGGCAAGTATCTAATTTTCAAGTTTAATGTTTGTAGTCCTGGGTCAGTAGTTGACAAATGATAAAAAATTGTTTATTGGTAATCTTGTCAGTGGGTGGATTATTTTTCAGATGTTCTTAGTTTAAAAAAAGAATATTGCTTTGTTCATTTTTGGACTATATCAATTTAATCTCTCAGTGTTAATGTCACTATTGCTGATTTTCCCATTAATGAATCAGACAGAGTAGTAATGCTTTTGGACAAAAATGTTTCAGATGGACTTCTGTGTCAAGTAGTGCTCCAGAATATTAAACTTCATGTTTAATAAAGTACCAGTTCTTATATATAAGATGTTTTTGTTCCCTTTAACTCTATATTTTGATGAACTTGTGTTTTTTGTTATTTTTGAGACGGGCTCTCCTTTTAGTCCCAGCTGGCGTGGAGTTTGCTATGTAGACCAGGCTGGTCTTGAACTCAACAGAGATCCGCCTGCCTCTGCCTCCCGAAGAATGAGATTAAAGGCATGCACCACCACACCTGGTTCTGAACCTGTGTTTTAATAGCCTACTCTTAGTCCATGTGTTACTTATCTTTGTTTAGTATGTAATTACTTGGAGCTGTTAATTAATAAATTATTAATTACAAGAAATAAACTATATTTCAAAGTATTCTGTTTTTGAGACCTAATTATATCAATAAATCTGATTTGTCTCTATTTTGTCCAGTCTAATCTTATTTGTGAAGAAAAATTTGAGAAGCTATTAGCTAGAGCATTTATTTGCCTGTTGCTTCCCACTTCCTCCTTCTTCCCTCAAGGAATCTCAGTATTGCTTGTCTTAGTTTATTATATCACTTTTAGGGTTGTGAGAACTTCTGGAATCAACTTGAGTTTTAAATTGCTATCTTTGAAGCAGATTGGTGTTCAGTTTTGTACTCCCTGTATCATATTTAAACATTAAATTGCAGACTCTCCGGCTGCCTCTTAAATTAGATCCTTCACTTAGTAGTTTTGACATTTCCTCACCTTGCTCCTCAGGCATTAAATATTCACCTGTTTAAGTGGCAGTAAAAATTTAAAACCTGTATATTAATCTAGTGATTGCTGATTGGAGATCAGCTCCCATTTGTTGAAGAAGCTGCTGGCTTTGCTAGGATACATACTAGAGTTTCATTTGTTTTGAAGTATTTCTTGAACAGAATTTGTGATGTAAAGCAGTCTTTTTTTTATTTTTTTTATTTTTATTTATCTTTTTTATTTCTGTATGTGTATGAGTAAAGCAGTCTTTTGAGTCTTCTCCAAGGTATTTAACACTTTGAAGATGAAGAAATAGCCTAGACATGGTTCTCTAGGACACTCTTGATGCAAGGTACCTATGTGAGCTCCAAATCCACAGCAATATCAGAATGATGAATGTTGTTGATAATTACTAGATAGATAAGTTGTGCTGTTAACCGGTTCAGATCCTCAAGGTATAAATCTTTACCCCTCTTCAAGTCTTCTCCTGACTTTGGTTTAAATATACTTTGTATTTATAATCCTTTGACAAGGAAGAAATGTTTTTCTTTTCTTGAGAGGGTATTGGTGGCATTGCTATCCCTAACAGTGGAGGAAAGGGCTGCTTTACTTTCAGGAACCTGCAGGGGTAGGATCTGGTGCAATGGGGGCAGGGGCAGGGTAAGTGTTCCTGCCTGACACTTCTAGAGGTTGGTAGAGAGAATATGGTTCATCTCTATTGATTAGAGCATAGTAAGAGTGATTTTAATTATTATGTGTAATTTCTACAGTTAATCTCAATTCCTGACCAATATTCTTAGGAAGGGCTACTTAGAAATATATTAATGGATATGAAATAAAATAACTTTGGTTAATTGGTATCCTTTTTTCTACTGTCTGAGCTCAATTTTTTCATATGTATATTTAAAAAAAATCTAGAGTTGCTTAAATTTTTTTTATTTTATGTGTATGAGTATATTGCCTCCATGTTATGTTAGTGCACTTATGTCATGCATTGCCTATGGAGGTCAAAAGAGAGCATCGGATCCCCTGGAACTGGAGTTACAGATGGTTGTTAGCTACTATGTGGGTGCTGGAAACAACCTGGGTCTTCTGCAAGAGCAGCCAGTGCTCTTTAAGACTGAGCCATCTCTCTATGCCCTCTATAGAGATGTTTAAAATTTCTAAACAAGTGAATTGATAAGCTAGTTACCACAGTGTAGTCCTTTGTAAAGAAAACCAGACAAGGAGAAAAAGGTACAGTGCCAAGAACATAATTCAACACTGACCTTAAGAATGTGATTTGTCTTATCTTCACCTGTTTCCCTAGCCATAAATTTCTTTTATGTGTACTATACCTGCTGCATGGAGCTTTTACAAGGCACAGAAAGAAAATTTCCATTTGATCATACTTTGTAAATGACCAAGATGAAAGCCTCAAAAATTCAGCAATGTTTGTTTCCAATGAGAGTTTACACTCATCTCTGTTCTGCCTTATAATTATGGAAATCAGGTTTTTGACAATGTTACAGCTTGTTTTAAGGTTTGTCCTGGAGTCCTTTTAATGTGACTGGGAGTTAATGGGAGTTAAAGAAATGATGTGAATGTTAAGACTGGATATAAAATGTGGTGGTTTATGGCTCTTAAACCAAATACCTGAGAGGCTGAGACAGGAAGTCTGCCACTATTTTGAGACCAGCCTGGGCTACATAGAGCAACATCCTATCAAAATCCAAATGAGACAGTAACAGAAACAAACAAGGAAACAAAGTAGTGGCTGTTGAAGGGAAGGGGGCGTAACTGATGCTCTTCTATAGTTTTCAGTTTTATAGAAGCACTAAATAAAGTCCCCTTTCCTAAATATATTTTAGGATAACTTTTAAAACACTTAACCCATGCTCATCTAAAATGTACAATGCAGTGAATGTCACTACATGAATAAATTATTCTGGAAAGTTGTGGTGGGCTCCGGGTATGCTAAATTCCATAGTTTAGATCTTTATGGACAAGAGGTGAATAATAGTCACTCCAAATTTTACACAAAGCATTTTTTACACACTACAAAGTATTCATTCCTAAAAAGTACACAGAAAGAGCAAAATTCTGCAGCTTATGTGGCTTAAGGTGTTTGTCTCAAGTTCACAGAGTCCGTAATGAACTGAACCTAGTTTTTAGCTCAAGCATACTGGAGAACTGTCACCTTTCACCTTTATGGTATTTCCTGCCTTATGCTAAGCTTGAGCATCTTGCCTGCCTTTCCTGCTTGTTTCATAACTGTTGAAAATTAGCCTTCTTTGAGGATGCATAGATGCTTGCCTCAGAACCCATGAGAAGGGGCTCCCGCAGTGGGAGCACTTCCATGGTCCAGAGTTGAGTGAGTGCTACAGAAATAAATCGTGGAGTCCTCCATACAAGTCTCTAAAGGAACTTCGGGCATTCATTTATTCACACCACCAGAGACAAACATTTCAGTGGGTAGATGGTTTAATGGTTAGAGCAGTCCCAGGACTAGATTCTCACATTATTTCTATCATTTTCCTCTGTTTCTTACTTTGCACTCACAAGTCTTTATTGTTAAATGCCTAGGTGCAAAAAGAAAAGTATAGTGTTTTCCCTTTGGCTCCTTCATGTAGGAGCTTGATGTAATGTGACTTTCAAATGAGCCTTTGGAGCAGCCTCTGTATTTTCACTTATTAGTGAACAAACTGCTTAAATAAGGATAAGAGTATTAGTTGTAAACCCTACTGGGGCAAGGGTAAAAGATAGCAAGAACTTCACAAAGTAATAGAAATCCTGCTCTATATTGTTTTATTTCCTAGAAAAAAAAAAAAAAGTAATGGCTGTAGGCATAGTTTAACACTGTTTGATGCTTTAGTTTTAAAATATAATGTTTTCATTATTTTATGTTAAAAATGTTTAACTTTTGTCCATTTCATTGAACAGTTCTTAATCAAATTTAATTCACCCTCCCCTATTCATACCCCTACCGCCTCCCACCCTGACCAGACCTCATATAATCCCCCATACATGTTAAGTCCCATCTGGTTAAGCATTTGTACCCAGATGTCCTTTGGTACAAGTTCATCTACTGGGGTCTAGTCAGCCTATCTAGAGATCTTAAGTAAGGTCTACTCTCCCTCACTCAACAGTAATCAGTCTCCAGCAGTTCTCAGGCTAGGACCAAGCCCATTTGTCTTGTTCCACTCTGGGGCCTTGTCTGTTTGTGTTGGCATGGGTCCTGTGCTGGATGCCAGCATTGCTGCAAGTTCACATGTGTAAACTTCCAATGGCCTGAAAGGCTCCGCTTCCCTATGTTCATGGATCAACCCTGGCTCTTTTTTTTTTTTTTTTATATGTATGAATGTATTGTCTGCATGCAGGTCTGCGCACCCGTGTCGTGCGATGCCTCGGAGGTCAGAAGAGGGTCTCGGATTCCCCTGGAACTGGAGTTCTCCTGGAACCGGAGTCGCAGACGGTTCTCAGCCACCATGTGGGTGCTGGGGATCGAACCCGGGTCCTCTGCAAGAGCGGTCGGCGCTCTTAACCGCTAGGCCATCCCTCCAGCCCCCCAACCCTGGCTCTTACAACCTCTTCTGAGCTGTGGGTGGGTAAGGTTAAAATAGGAGCGTGATCCAGACTAAAATATTTGGGTGCTCACTGGGCCACAACATTAGTGGCACAATTCATAACTCATCTAGATTTCTTGCACAATCTGAAATCTCCTGAGTGATTCTTGACACACATCCCTTTGGTTTACCTGTGAGCTCTTCAGGACTGGCCAAGTGCAATGACAGAAATCTTACAACAATGCCTGTCTTCCCAAATCATTCATGAAAATAGCCAGTGCACCTGTAATTTTATGATTGACTTACCATGATAGTACAATATGATTACTTCTGCCTAGTCATTTTATCCATTAGTACCTATCCTTAATCAGTTTTATATGGAATTATAGATGCCAGTCCTGAAGAGCTCACAGATAAACCAAAGAGACGTGGTCAAGAATTAATCAGGGGATCCACCACTGTCTAAATATTGGCTGATGTAGATTATAGACAGAGTAACTGTGGATTTCAGATTGTGCAAGAAATATAGATGAGTTATGAACTATGCCACTAATGTGTCCAGTGAGCTTTTGCTATGTAGTCAGTGAGATAGTGGACAAACTTTACTCATCACATATTTAACATGGATCACATGCTGCACATTGACTAGATATTGAGGATGCAATGATGAGCAAGACCTTCATGGTGATGATATACGGACTTTCTGTCTTTCATCCTTGTACAACTTTGGATTCTATAGTTAAAAACTTGTTGAGAGTACATTAAATGCTGGATTAAGTCAGTGAGAACTTGTGAATGATGAGATGGAGGAGAGAGTATGAGGTCTATGGTTCCTTTAACTTTCTGTGGATTTCTTTGAGAAATTTCTTGACATAAAGCAAGCTCTTAGTGATAAAGGGTGCATATTTTGAAATGGGGCAGGACCATCTCCAGAGATATTAGAGGCTGGAAAACAAGTAACAAAAATGTGTCACATGACTTTAGAGTGTATAAGCTTGGAATGATTGCTACACATCTCCTGTATCTGGGGTTGGCCCCACTGAGGGCAGCCTTTCTTCATCAGTAGCCTGCTGTGTGTACAAGCTGATTTGTTTTGAAACTTTGCAGACCCTCTAGGAGCAGAACTAATGCCATTTCCTTTTTGTCTGGAACTCCCCACTTGCCTAAGGCCAATATTTGCTGTATGTGCTTTATGAAGCAATTACTAAATCCAGTGTTGAGTATCTGAAAAGAGTGGGTATGCTGATATGCTTAATCCTATTCCTCTATTCCAGGTTTCGTATGCTCGTCCAAGTTCAGCTTCTATCAGAGATGCAAACTTATATGTTAGTGGGCTTCCAAAAACAATGACCCAGAGGGAGCTGGAGCAGCTCTTCTCACAGTATGGGCGCATTATTACTTCTCGCATTCTGGTTGACCAGGTCACTGGTAAGTAGACAGTGGTTCTGGACCATCTTTTGTTCCCTGACCGGCAGATTGTGATATATTCTGTCCTCTCATACAGCAATCTTGCCTCTAGAACACATCAAAGGTATATGTGGGCCAGAAAATGCAATTTTCTGCTGGAATTGTTCATAAATATGCATGGACAGAAATAGATTGTGGAGTGGAGTGAGCAAGCTTGAGTCATTCCACCCTGAAGGTGCAGGTTTGAAGCCTGTTTCATGGCTTGTAATAAATTTATAGATGCTATAATCTTCATTTTCAAGCCTCCGCATGAAAGAAGTCCCTGTCCTCCTTATAAAGTAGAAATAAACAACCTTATTTTGTGAAAAAAAAGTTTAATGCAGCAAAGTATGCACCCAGTTCTCTGAGCAAGGATTAGGCTACATCAACTCGAGTAATTGTTGGGAAGGCAGTTTTCCAGGTCTCTGCTGCAGTGTAGAGGTGTACATAAGAGTATGCAGGTCTCTGCTGCAGTGTAGAGGTGTACATAAGAGTATGCAGGTCTCTGCTGCACTGTAGAGGCGTACATAAGAGTATGCAGGTCTCTGCTACACTGTAGAGGCGTACATAAGAGTATGCAGGTCTCTGCTGCACTGTAGAGTGTACATAAGAGTATGCAGGCCTCTGCTGCAGTGTAGAGGTGTACATAAGATTATGCAGGTCTCTGCTGCACTGTAGAAGTGTACATAAGAGTATGCAGGCCTCTGCTGCACTGTAGAGGTGTACATAAGAGTATGCAGGTCTCTGCTGCACTGTAGAGGTGTGCATAAGAGTATGCAGGTCTCTGCTGCACTGTAGAGGTATACATAAGAGTATGCAGGTCTCTTGCACTGTAGAGGTGTACATAAGAGTATGCAGGTCTCTGCTGCAGTGTACAGGTGTACATAAGAGTATGCAGGTCTCTGCTGCACTGTAGAGGCATACATGAGTATGAAATCTTGAGCAGTAGCAGTTTGTTTTATGCCTAATGCAACTTTTGACCAAAATGAATTTAAAATAAGATGTTCATTTAAAACTTTGGTATGTAAGGGAGCATTCTGCCAAAGCTTTAACTAATGGAAAATTGCTGATACAGATTGGATTACAGATTATTCAAAGCAGGGTACAGATAGATTTTTCTATTACAAAAGCAGTACTTGATCCTTTACAAACATTTAAAAAATATGAGGCAGGGGATAGGAGGAGTTACCTGGATTGCTGTATTTCTAAGCAGCCATGTTGAGAGCTCAATTACAGTGTATGGATTTTTTTTTTTTTTTTTTAAGGAGCAGATTCGGCTGCTAAAGGCATGGTGGCACATGCCTTTAGTCCCAGCAGTGGGGAGGCAGCAGCAGGGGGATCTCTGTGAGTTCAAGGCCAGCCTAGTCTACAGAGTGAGTTCCAGGCCAGCTAGGACTAAAGGGAGACCTTGTCTCAAAAAATATTTAAAAAAAAGCAGATTCACCCCAGAATAGAATTGGGCCATTTTTTTTAATCTTCACATGGAGATCAGTTCAGTTGCCATGAATTTTACCAGAGCAGTTGTATGTTTTCCCGTTCTGTGCTCCTAACTGGCGTCATAGGAAGTACCATTTATAGACTTAAGAGCAGCAGTTCTGTGTACACACATGTCTGGAAGAATGGCCTGTAGGTTGGGCTGTCATGAGACAGTTTGGCCAAGAATATTTCACTGTACAACATGTGGCTTTGACTGCAGTAGTTATTTCGTAATCTTCCCTATACATTCTGTCATACATGGACTATTAATAGGGCTAAATAGAATCTGAGCATAGCAGTTCAAATAAATTTTATTGTAAGCAACAGAAATTCCTTTTTCAATGCCTGTTCTAATTTGCTTTAATTGCTGTGACAAAACACTGACCAATTCCAACTTGAAGAGGAAAGAGTTCATTCATCTTAAATCTCCTGGGTCACAGTTCTTTATTTAGGGAGCCTAAGGTAGGAACTCAGGGCAGGAACCTGGAGGCAGGAGCTGAGACACAGGCCCTGGAGGAATGCTGTTCACTGGCTTGTTCCCCTGGCCCATTTTTCAACTGCTTTCTTAGACAATACAGAACAACCTGCTCAGGGGTGGCTTTGCGTACAGTTGGCTGAACCCTCCTACATCACTCAACAATCAAGAAAATGACCAACAGACATGGCCACAGGCCAGTTCAATGGAGAAAATGCCCCAATTGAGGCTCCCTCAACTCTGGGGTGTCAAGTTGGCACTAAAGCTATCCAGCACATTAGCATTTTTTTAAGTTTGTTCTTAATGAGAACTTGAGAGATTTCATTTGTGACATGGAAAGCACATCTCTTCTCAATGCTGTTCCATTCTGATGACAGGTGCACCTTGCTTAGCATATACCTCCGCCATTGCACACCTTCTGGAGCCTATTAGCACTGGAAATTCTTGGTCCCTACCCTAAATCTGCTTAATAAAAAATAGAGTGGGCATTTTACCCATTGGCGTTAAGTGACCCAACCAAGAATTTTATTTTGCTTCCTTTCTTTTTTTAAACGTGTGTGGTTTTTTTCGTTTGCTTGTTTTTGTTTTGCTTTGCTTTGCTTTGTGTTGTTTTTGACTTCGGGTCTTACTCTGTGGCCCAAGCTGACTCATGTAGGCCAGTCTGGCTTCTTAGACTCAGAGCAATCTTCCTGCCTCAGCAACTTGAGTTCTGGAATTACAGGTGTGAGCCCTTGTGTCAGCTGTGGTGTTAGTTCTTAATAGGAAGTAGTAGATAAATGAAAGGGTCTGCTTGATACCATTTCTTCTCCATACTTACAGCTTTAAAGGAAAACATTCACATTACCTGGGGAGGAAGGAAACAAAGACCACCCCCCCCAAACATACCAGTTTCTGTGTTCAGCCATGAGGTGGTAACAATTTACAGTACATATAGCTTAAATAAGAAAGGAAAAGTAGCAGAGGCTGTCAGAGATTCAGCACACGTGCCTTATATTACAGTCTGTGCCATTGACCTTGGTTGGTTGTGAGCAACTAGAGCACTTCTTCCTGAAGTTCCTGTCAGTTGTGACGATCCAGGTTTTCTTAATAATGCCTCCCGTCTTCATTGGCATACTCTCAATTATCTGTACTTTTCTATTTAATACTTCAAAAACTGATCCTGTTAGCACCTGTTTGGTTGCCAGGAAGGCATTTCTGCAGCTGCTGTGTTTTGTTGACCAGCTTTGATGACCCCGTTCCCCTGCTTATTCTAATTAAATGGAATGAATGATCTGGGTTTCACTATGCTGTTACCCATAAGCTGAAGAGGCCTTATGCATACCCTTGTTTGCCCTTGTAGAAGAGTGGACAGTGGGTAGCCTTCCATAATTTCACAGATGCCAGAAAGCTTGCGTGTTTTACTTATTTATCTTATAAAAATCTAGACCCTTTTAAACATTTTTTTCTCCAAGTAAAGTTATTTCTGTAATAAAGTGTAGCTAATAGGAATCACAGGAGAGTCTCTGAAAACTAGAAAAGTGTCGGCAGATGTCTTCTTAAAAGACCTTCAGCTATATGATACTATTAGGCTAAATGTATTACTTAAAATTTTAGCTGAACAGTATCTTTCTACCACAGTACTGGTATTTTTAGCTAACTTTTCAGCTTGTTTGGTTCTTATTTCAAGGAAGGGAACTCCTGGGTCTCTCATTTCTGAGGTGCTTCTGTAATAGTACAGTTTGAAATATGGAGCTTGGGCATACAGAGGAAGTCACTAACATGCATGAGAGGGAGAGTGGAGCGGAGGGGCAGAAGGCATGGGTGAATGCACTTGTGCTTTCTTGGCTTCTTGGAAGCAGTCTGTAGTGAGAACTCACATTGTATAGGTCACCCTGCATTTAAAGCAGATGGAAAATGGTGATTCTAGTTTAATTGCTAAGGTAAATTTTTCCTCCTGATGTCATTTTGTGGCAAATGTTATATGTGGGTGAAAAAATGTTCTTGAGAAGGAAAAATTAATTTATCCTTTCTTCTCTCCTTCCCTTCTCCTACTCCCTCTTTCCCAAATCCTCACTTAAATCTACCATAGGCATATCAAGGGGTGTAGGGTTTATTCGATTTGACAAGCGGATTGAGGCAGAAGAAGCTATCAAAGGCCTAAATGGCCAGAAACCTCCTGGTGCCACAGAGCCAATCACTGTAAAGTTTGCTAATAATCCAAGCCAAAAAACCAATCAGGCCATCCTTTCCCAGCTGTACCAGTCTCCAAACAGAAGGTATCCAGGACCGCTAGCTCAGCAGGCACAGCGTTTTAGGTAAGTCCGGTCTAGTTCTTGTGCCCAAGTTCTTGTGGAAGAGAATTCTCAGGTTCCAGTCTTTTTATTGACAAGATCTCTGGTTTGAGTTTGTCATTGTTGTGATCTTCCCTCCCTCCTTCCCTCTCTCCCTCCCTCCCTCTTGGCACAGAGAAAGCATATTTGGAGGAATGGCATCTTTTGCTATTATCAAAGGTGAGGACAATCACCTATGAGAGCAGCTCTACCTCAGGTGATTTGCCTCAAAGAGACACTTGGCAGTGTGTAGAGGCAGTTCTCTTGGCATCATTTGAGTGGAGACATGACTCACATCTACTGGGTAGAATCCAGGATGCTATAGGCATCCTGCAGTGTATAGGGTAGCCAGCAGCCACAAGTTACTAGTGCAAAGCACAGCTCCACAAAGCCACAGCCTGACCTACTGATAGGTCTAATGTGTTGTTTACAGAGCGTCTGATGTTGGTTTTGTAATTATTTTCTTGATAAGAATTTTTGTATCAAGCTCTTTCAGTTAGCCTTGTTTTTCTAATGTAGGCACCACTGAAGTTATGTAATCTGTGCTTCTACAGGTGGACCCCTCTCCCTTTCTGTTCTTAGAGGTTGGCAAACTAGCTGTAAAGGTCCAGATAATATATCTATTAAGCTTTCTGCTTTGTGCTCTTTGCAACAGCATCTCCTTCTGCTTCCCTTCCCTTTCCTCTCTCCTTCCCTTCTCCTTCTCCCCCCTTCCTTTCCCCTCCTCCTTTGCTTCTTCCCTTTCCTCTGCCTCCTTTTATCATACGTCTTTCCACCCTTCCTCCTGCCCTCTTCCCCCTCCTTCCTGTCCCTCTACTTTCCCCCCTTCCTCCTGCCCCCTTCCCCCTCCTTCCTGTCCCTCTAATTTCCCTCTTCCTCCTGCCCCCTTCCCCCTCCTTCCTGTCCCTCTACTTTCCCCCTTCCTCCTGCCCCCCCTCCTTCCTGTCCCTCTACTTTCCCTCCTTCCTCCTGCCCCCTTCCTTCTCCTTCCTGTCCCTCTACTTTCCCTCCTTCCTCCTGCCCCTTCCCCCTCCTTCCTGTCCCTCTACTTTCCCCCTTCCTCCTGCCC
>VZQC01014995.1:2715705-2780804 GCA_009823505.1 Rhizomys pruinosus | reverse complement strand
CTTTCCCCCTTCCTCCTGCCCCCTTCCCCCTCCTCCTTCCTGTCCCTCTATTCTTTCCCTCCCCATCTCCCTCCCCTTCCCCATCCCCCTCCTTCTTTCACTTTTTTTTTTCCAACTCTTTAAAAACATTCTTTGTTCCTGGGCCATACAGCAAGCAGTGGCCATCCAGATCCGGCCTGTAGGTGGTAATTTACTACTGACTACTTCCCTAACCCGCAGAAGAAGGGTTTTGATGGGCATAAATAGCCCAATTTTTCTACTACCTATTTCTGGAACCAGGAGTCATTAAAGTATACCTGTTCGGTATATGAAAAGAAGGTTTATGAACAAGTCACCAGTTTTTATTTTCCAGGATGCTTTAAATACCATTTTGGCCATATGATATAATGTAGCCATAATGCCATCCAACTCCTATGCTGTTTATTTTTTTAATGACAAGTACATGTAAATTTTTGTTTTCCCTTCCTGAGATAAAATAATTACCAAAAACAAATCACAAACTTAACTCAGTGAGGTACAAAATTTAACATGTTTTCTAGCCTCAGTCAGACACATTTTTTGACACTGATGTTGAAGAGTGTTAATAAGAAATAACATTGACCCTAAAAATCTTTAAAAGACAGTAAAGTTTATTACCTAGATATGAGAATGGAAATTTCCTATAAATGCCATGGTGAATACCTCTTTATGTTGGGATTTGCTCTGGGAGAATAATGGTATTGTCAGAGACTACCTTTGTGCCTGGGTGACTGACCCTGCTGGTGAACTTAGCTGCTATATCATAGCATTGGTAAAAACAAAATGAGAGTCACTTTTGGCCTTGCTGATGACTACCAGCAGCTGAGCTAGAGAGACACAAGGGTACTTGGTATTTTCTTTGGCAGAAAGAAATCTCACAGTATCTGTTGCCTACAGGTCATCCCTGCAGCACCTTTCTTAACCTTCCATTCACTTGTTCATATTTTTAAAAATATAGTATAGATAAGTCCCAAAGAACATTGTTTCCTAGGCAGCCTGTTCAGTTAGCTTCAGTTTGCTGTTACTAGAAACCTGTAAATTATTATTTTGTTTTTATGTTTACAGCTGCATTTTTGCTTTCTGGTAGCTGTTCCTACAGTGTTACTACACTCAGGATTCAGTTCTGAGGAAGACTAGGCTAGAGGACACACAGATAATGTTGAGGCCTGTTGTTGAGGTGGCACACTGTAGCAGTGCATGCTGGGTTGTGGGGACAGCAACGTCCTTGCTCAGTCTTCCTGCCCTATCTACATGCCCCACACATTTGATTTTTGATGGAATCAGGTTTTCTGAGATTATTCTGATGATTAAATTTAGTATCTTTAGTTTCTGTCCATTCTACTCTATATTTTTTTTATTCTTTAATATACCATTATCTCTGAGATTATTTCCTTGGCTCTTACAGAAAGATTTGACACTAGCGTGGGGGGATTTACAGGATGTGGTGATATACCTCTAATCCCAGTCCCTTCAGAGGCTGATGCAAGAGGATCACTAGGAGTTCTGGACTGTATTCTATAGTGCTAATCTTACTGCATGCACTAAGTTTGCCATCAATTTGGTGACCTAGGAATAGCAATCACTAGTTTTTCTCAGTAAGGGGCAAATGAAAGCAAACAGAAAGTAGTAAGATTTTTCTTTCTGCAGATTCCTAAATGTTCTCCCCCTAACCCTACTTCATACCTCCTACAACCCCATCGAGGTAGTAAAATATGAACAGGCCATTCATTGTGCTCCAGGAATATGTTTAATCTAGACTAGGTGTTAGAAAAAGTTGAGTCTTTGTTTCTAGAGTTAAGTTGACTTGATGTCTGACTTGTGATTTTCTTTAATATCTTTAATTTGGCTGTCATTACCTTGATACTCCCCCTTGCTTTGCTGTTGAATAAAGCAGCTTAAATAGATAGTTTGAATTAAGACTTGCGCCTTTTGTTGGTATTTTTGCTCTTCTTTGTAGTTGAGATCTTACACATTTTGCCTCTGATATTTGTGTTTTAATGCACTTGGCACTGAGTTTGCTACTTTGCAGCATCTATTTTCAGTGTATTTTTTAATGTTATACCTTGTGAGCCAAAAGAGACAGGAGAATAGAAGCTATTATAATATTGAAAGAAATTTCACTATTCATGAATGTGTAGTGGTAAAAATCCATGAATAAGGATCAACTTTAAAAGTGGGTTTGTGAGGTTCATCACCCAGTCTATATTAATAATTTAGCAACTGATATGCTTATCTGAGTATAGTTTTGAAAAGGAGACAAGCCTTATGGATGGACAGTGTAATTCCAGTACCTTAAGAATATTCTTAGGACTGGATATCTGAATTATATCATAAGCCGAAATATCTCATGCTCTATCTTGTGAAATAGCTTTAATTTTATTGAGTATGATCTAGTCTAATGGTCCATGTTTCTGCTTTTATTAGCCTTAATATATTTTTTAAAGAGCCTTTTAAATCAGCACTTGAATTGTTTGAGGAATGTTGCTGGTTACATTATCATTTTTGGAATGGACTGAATAATTTTCTTCATTCTTAGAAAACAGGTGGTGCATGTAATAGGGTAAAGCACCAAGTTGATAATCTTGTGTGGTTAGCTGCAAAGCAACTGTTGGTCAGTGATTTGGAGAGGTTTTGATAATTCTTTGTGATTAGAGTTGTGTTTTCTTACTAGTCTGTCTCCATAATTTTATTTCTGACCTTGGTTTTTATTTTATTTTATTTCACTTGTGTATAGGTCTTCCCATAGCCCATCAACTGAAGAGCCTGAAAGTCAGACAAGTGTTTTAGTTTTATGCTCCATTTATAAACACCCAGATTTGAAATGAAAAACTACTTGAGAAGTTCTATGTAGAAATACTGCTTAGTAATAATCTGAATTACATTTCTATTGAATAGAAATGTTTAAAATATCTTTGCTGTGTTCTTGTTCTTAAATTACACATGGTTTGGGCCATTACAGTCATTGAACTGTAAACTCTGAACTCTAATAAAACATATAGATAATAAACATATCTACTAAACAAAATAAAGATGAAACACACTATATCAAATATATCATTAGTTGTTACATGAATATATTTACCTAATGTAAATAATATATTGCTTTAAATAAGATTCATAGAATGTTAATATTTATCACTTTGAATTACTTTACATCATGTAAGGCAATTATTTTCTTTCTCAGCTCTTAGTGTGGCTTCTGTGAGGAGTTGAAGAAGTAGCTGGTTCATTTCATATCATCTTCAACTTAATTTTCATTCTCTTGGGAATCTTTTTTCTTTAATTTTATTTATTTATTTATTTATTTATTTATTTATTTATTTATTTATTTATTTATTGTGTGACTGTACTGTCTGCATGTAGGTTTGTGTACCCGTGTCGTGCAATGCCACGGATGTCAGAAGAGGGCGTCGGATTCTCCTGGAACTGGAGTTCTCCTGGAATTGGAGTTACGGATGGTTCTCAGACGCCATGTGGGTGCTGGGGATCGAACCTGGGTCCTCTGCAAGAGCAGTCGGCACTCTTAACTGCTAGGCCATCTCTCCAGCCTTAACTGCTAGGCCATCTCTCCAGCCCCAGGAATCTTTTTTAAACTACCTGTTCTTTAAGCAAAGTATATTTTAACTGAATCTAGGTTATCCAAGCTAATCTTCCAGATCTACTTAATATGTCATTTGTAAATTGGATTATGTTTCAGGTAAAGATTGCGTGAGAATGGCATTGTTCATCTTTCCCTCTCTCAAACTAGGCTCAGTCTTCCTCAGGGAAACATGATGCCTTGACACTGGATACAAGTACTGAGTGTAGTCCATCTATGAGATACAATTAAAGAGCATGTTGCTTTCAAGTAGCAAAATATACATACATCCAACTCCTTAATATTTGCTTCCATGATGTAGTACATCATCGGGCCCGTGCTCCTGAGCTCTTACAGAGGCTATGTGTCTGAGCTTCATTTAAAAAGTGACTTTGATTTTTAAATGATGATGTGTGAAAGGAGTCCTTGAGCTGTGGAGCAAAGGCATGATAACAGTTGTCCTGTCAAAGGTTCTGTGCTATTTTCTTAGGCTGAGTCGATATTTTGCCATGTGCTAGTAGATAAGGGCTGCTTGATGCCCACACGAAGCACCCACTGCCTTCTTTGAAGCCACATGGGACACATGGATGCATGGCAGAAGAAAGCAAGGAAAACTGGGTTCTGTTGCATGTAGGCAAAGGGTGTCAGCAGTGCCTAGCCTATTTCCCTGATCAGTGCTCCTCCCACTCCCTTTGCTGATGGGGAGGAGAAAGAGAACCCTGTTTTCAATCTCCAAGGACTTGGTTTTCCCTGTAATTGTGAGGTGAATGAAGAGTTTAGTGAAGATCATGCGACAGTGTAAGACTCTTCAGGTAGCGCAGATAAAAGGTCCTCTAGGAGGACCTTCAGGGAGCCTGGCTGTGAAAGTTCTAGATGTTTTGGCTGTAGATGAATTCTAGGATGGACTAGAGTTGGGGAACTGAGATGCATCTTTCCTTAGTGAATATAGTTCACTGCTAGGGTGGGTGGAGTTGGTAAAGCAGAGCAGTCCCTGTGTGCAGCACAGTTAAAAGAGGTGGACACCGTAGCTTTAATGTGCAGCTACGTGCAGTTGATAAGGTGCCTCTGAATTTCATCTTCTCAGCACTTGGCATAAGTCTCAGTCTATTCTGTTTTGTAGGTACCATATGCCAAGTATATTCTTTATTGATCATTCTAGCAATTTGCTGAAATTTTCTGTATCATATCAATTTATAATTGGTTTTGCCAAGTTGTATTCATCATTTTTTTCTGGTGTTTGTGACCTTGGTCTTTGCATATAAAAGCCTGTCATCTTTGCTATTGCCTCCTCAAAACAGAACATCCTCCTACCTTCTGCACTTGTTACACATGTTCTATCTATCCTTGTGCGTGCAAATATTCTTACCCCGTTGGTCCTCTGGGTAGTTTTTATTCTACGTTAAGTAGTGGATTATAAGTTACTGATTTAGTAACCTTTCTCTTTACTTAATCACCACACACACACACACACACACACACACACACGTTGGTGGCCCAGGTTTGTAGTCTGTGCTAAGTGGTGCATTGGGTGAAAGTCTTGTAGAACATGACAGATGCACACAGATGAAGGTCCATTTGTCATTGTGCTTTGTTCTGTTGCCTTAATACTTTGCATTACATCAGCTCAGTACTTCTCATCTTTTCAAAGCATGCAAATGCCCAGTGGAATTTGAGAGTAGGATGTGAAGAGACAGTTTTTCCATTTCTGAAAGACCAGAGGGGCTATTTTGGCTTTTATAAAACTAGGAGGAGTTGGTAATTTTGTGTGCTGTAACTTGTGCCCAGGTTAGTTAAAAAAAAAAAAAAAAACTCCCCTACCCCCTGCCATGCATAAACTTTCATAGGCATTAAAAGATAGAAAACAATTGTTCCTCACTTTTGACCTGAGGTTTTGTTTAGAGAGTCAGGAACATTATGACCCTTGGGTGGTTATGTGGCCATGCACTAAGATAAGTCTATGCCTCACATGGAATTGATTGTTAAATACTAAGAAACTTGGGATGTCATAGCAGTCTTCTTGAAACTGAAGGAGAAGGTCCAATTCTATAAAGCCAAGTTTGTCTATTAAATTCTTTCCTCTTATAATTCTGTGTGTTTGATTCTAAAAGATCAAACTTCCTTAAAGTTACTGACCCTGTGGGCTTAGGCTAGTGGGTTAATCTTTGTGTGTTTTGATTTCCTCAGGAACCAACAGAATTATAAAAACTAAAAGTAGGAATTTTGTAACAGTATAGAGTAGCAGTAGCTGTGCTGGTGGAGCACTTTAGAATCACCTGGTGGAGCTCAGCTGTTACCTGCCCCAGTGGCCCACATGTCACTTCTGAGCACTTCCTCAGGTGACAACCACTCTTTCCCCTGCTGCCCTGACCCCTGTGGAGACACCTAGTGTTACAGGGTAGTGACTGGGTGCTCATTCTCTCAGGGAGGGCAGAAAGAAAAAAGCTAGTATTTTGAGACTTCACATATATTTAGTGTAGACTTATTTATCCCCTTGGAAGGTGGCAGTTAACAAGCCTAGCTTTCATGAGCATCAAGGGGGAAATTAAACACTGAAGTTTGCTAAATGTGTGTTTTGCAGGTTGGACAATCTGCTCAATATGGCTTATGGAGTGAAGAGGTAATGACACAGGTTCATGATACTCATAATCCCTTCCCACAATTAATTTCTTTGATTTGGGGAGTGATGATTCCATCCTCATAAATTTGCGTTGGGTTTTCTTTTGCATGTACAGCCTAATAAGAAACTGCTTTTGAAGCACATTTAGACTCATGAAATATTTTTATGCCACTGGATGCCACCTAGTCTTTTAAAAATTATTTGTTTCCTGTTGTGTTGCAACATTATAGCATGTTTATGTTATGTGTTGTTTTTTCTTTCCTTAGTTCCACTTAATCCATGAAGCCAGTTTTAAGTAGATTTCTTTGACATTGTGTATATTGTTGTTCAGTGCAGCAAATAATGGTCATTTTATAACTTAGCAGGACTTGGATAGTTTAGCATGTCACTGCAAGCCACACATGGAACCTCAGTTGACATATCAGATAGCTATATATGTGTTGGGGGAGGGGAATTATTAAAATATTCAGAAATGAAAGGGAAAAGAAGTTACATCCATTGCTATAACCAACTCTGTTCCTATTTTGTGTGTGTGTGTGTATGTGTGCGTCTATTTCCTATTTTTTGTTTAGTAGGTTTTCTCCAATGACCATTGATGGAATGACCAGTTTGGCTGGAATTAATATCCCTGGGCACCCCGGAACAGGGTGGTGCATATTTGTGTACAACCTGGCTCCTGATGCAGATGAGAGTATCCTGTGGCAAATGTTTGGGCCTTTTGGAGCTGTCACCAACGTGAAGGTCATCCGTGACTTTAACACCAATAAATGCAAAGGTTTTGGATTTGTGACTATGACAAACTATGATGAGGCTGCCATGGCGATAGCCAGCCTCAATGGATACCGTCTGGGAGACAGAGTACTGCAGGTCTCCTTTAAGACAAACAAAACGCACAAAGCCTAATGAGCTCTTGTCCTCAGTCCATTTATATATGAAAACTACACAACAAAGGCAAGTTAAGAGAAAATTTATACATTAGTAAATGTCTTTGTAAGTCAGTGTTGAGATGGGTAAAATGACTACTTAGCATCCTAAGAAATATGTGAGATTTTTTATTGCTAGTATTTGAATTAAAACTTCTTAAATATCTTTTATGTTTGAATATGGACAAGAGGTACAGGGTTTTTACCTGTCACATTGCATTCTATTGCCTTCTTTGAAGAAGGTGGACCTTTTAAAGTGTTTCAGCTAAGGGAAGACATTTCTTTTCTTTTTACATAACTGCCTTGAACCTGTGAGTAAATATTGAGGCTTTGTGTTGTAACTTTTCAGTTGATTGTGTCCCCCCCCTTTTCTGTTCTCTAATTAGCTTTGTGTTTGGTTTACATTTAAAATGTTGCTGTTATATCTCAGAAAAGTATTTTGAAGTTTACATTTTTATTTATGAAGTTACAAACAGTATTTATTTTGTAATTCTGATTTGGGCTGGGGAAGGGGGGCTACATTATAAACGCTTATTGTAAGAATCCTGGAGAACTTTTCGTAAAGCAGTACCTTGCCAAAGAGATAAGAGCCTCTTTGATGTGGGTTTAAAAAAAAGCATCTATTTTTATAAAAAAGAAAATTTGGAGAAACTTTTTACTGGTCCTGGAACAAATATTTTGACTTGAATACTTTGAGAAATCTCTTCATATGACACCTAGTGAGCTTTTAAAATTTACCAGGAAATTTGCAGTGGTTGGAAAATTTAGAAAGATTTATGATGTAGAAAACACTTTTGAGATCTTTGTAAGAGGAAAAGAGTCAAGGAAACACTGCTGGTTTCATTTTCGTAATCACCGGCAGGACATCTGAACATCCTGGTTATTATGTGATAAATGGCTCACCTTGATTTGTGATTTTGAAACAAATAAAAAAATTTACAAAAGAATATATAAGAGCAGGCAAGAAATTTAAATTACCAAGAGATGGGGGAAAAATCTGTTCTTCCTAAAGAAATCCCTTCAGATAGAGCTCATGGTGTTTAGTGATGTACTTGCAGTATTGTTTGAAGAATTGTTTTGTCTTAAGGAAAATAAGATGTTGCACATGCTTTGTGCTGCAGCAGTCAGCAAAAGTGATCTGAGTTGGATGTATTTGAAGGTATTTTGAAAGTTATGTTTACGGCTAACACCTGAGCTTTGTGTAATGTAAATAAGACCTTGTGTTTATGAACCTTTCAGCTAATTTGATTTTTTTTCCCTTACATGCCAAGTGATGTTCAGGTTTTGAATGTTTTTGTATCAGTTTTTTCCTTTGTAAATGGCATTAACATTGTTACTTGAGGTCTTGCTTAATCACTTTTGTTGTCCTGAGGACTTGAATTTACAGTGCATCAGATTCGTTGCTAATTTTGTCTGTAGATAGTCTAGCTTCAGCTGTTTATGGTGATGCTACATTTTCATTTATAAATATGTTTGTGGTAAAAAAAATGAGTATAACCATAGGTTTTGAACAAATTTCCTTACATTTTTCATACAAAAATCATAAATATCTGTATGCTATTGAAATTTAACTTTGTATGATGCTTAAACCACTATTTGGGGAAATAATAAAATAAGTCTTTACCATGTATGAAAGAAATTTTAAAAAATACAAAATATTTTCTGATTAGCATCTAGCTTATAATAAATTTTCAAAAAAGCTGAAGGCAAACATTGCCTTCATCAGGATGCACTGAGAACATAGCTACGTCCTGCTTTTGTATAGACTGAGATGCTCATGTGCCCCTTAGAACAGGCGATGTGCTATGCATAACACAGTTGTACATTATCTTTGCAGTTGCTTTGAGTTTTATTTTTTATTTAAAATTGTAGTTATACAAGTTTTCAGTATAGTACAGTACATATACTGTGAGGTGCGTGCTAAAGTGAATAAGCGAGTTTTCATGCTGACACACTCAATGCTATTCAGAACTCAATTGGCTTAGCACTTTCTCATATCCTTAGGTGCATTTAGATTGTCAGAGTTAACCTGCGTTAAAAAAATAAAAATAAAATACATGTATATACTTAAAAAAATAAGGTTTCCCTCATGGGAAAACAGCAACTACGTGCTTCTTTCCTATACTACTGTAGCAAACCGAGGCATTGATGAGAGGCATGCAAATTGTGCTTCACTTTACAGTGTTTATCAGAGCACTTAATAAAATGTAAGGCTGGTATTTATTTGAAGTTGTACAGTATGACTTAATTCACATCTGTTGGAATAGAAAATATAATTCTGTTGAGTATTTAAGAGGCTGTACATGTTTTCTTTTGTGTTTGGATTCTTTGTACTTTTTCATGTTCAGTACATCAATAAACAAAGTTGAAGGGAAAGAACAGTGTGGTGAGTAGGTCTTTGTACACATTTTGGGGGAGGACTCTTATAACTGAGTCTAATAAACTTAACCTTTTGAATTAAAAGAGGTATCCTCAGAACATCAGTTAAAAGCTTTATTACCCAGAGTGTTCCAAAAATGCAAGTTAACTGAAGGTAGCATATGTCAAAACCACTTATTTAAAAAAAAAAAAAAAAAAAAACTTGGATGAATAATACTCTCTGATTAGTTATCCTTCAAATATATCCATCACTCCGTAATTCTTAAGGAGCACATGCTTTCACCTGCTAGCTGTAGAGTTTGAGGAATCAGATGCTGATACCACTCTTCAGCTCTAATTTAACCTTCAGCCATTTGCACAAATAGAAATCAGATTGCTCTTGTTCAATTCCTTGATCCAAAGGGGGAAAAAAACAAAATAGAAGGAAGGTAACTTATTCTGCTTCCATCAGCAAGGTTTAATTTACCCAGAGGACTAAGTTGGTATGTGGTACTATTTTTGTTGCACAGTTACTTTATGATTAAGAGACTTTTCTCTCAAATCAAAACCTCATTTTCTGTTAGTTTAACATGTATACAGTACTTGTGTACAAATCACAAACTGTGCCAACTCTGTTTCCTGTACATGATTAATCACAGCACTCCCTCAACAGATCTGTGGATGGAAAACATGACCTGCTGTTGTTTTTCTTTTTGAGACAGTCTCACTAAGTAGCCCTAACTGGCCTGGAATTCACTGTGCAGACCAGGCTGACCTTGAACTCACAGAAATCTGCCTGCCTCCCTCCCTATTGCTGAGATTAAAGGCCTGTACCACCATGCCTGGCTTCATGTTCTTTTGTGCAAGAATTCTGTCTGCTTCACTCAGCTTCAGAAAATTGATGTGATAATGAAGCTTTTTTAAAAGTGTACTAAATGACTTTAATTTGATTGTATTGATTTTTCTTGTTCTTTTTGATTTTTTATAAAAGCCATTTTATAAATAATTATTCTGAATTCATAAGGAAGAGTGGTTGAGTGACAAGACACTTCCTTTCAACCTGAAATTAAACTTAAACCTCCATACATACTTCACTATTATTTGAATTTAACACTAATTTTTTAGTGGTAGAGCACCCATCCCTTCTCCTCTTTCCTTGCTTTATCAGTAAGTGTTTTGGCTGACTTGCATGACAGGAGTTCTTTCATGTTTGAGCACATAGTTGGGGGGTGGGGACAAAAAGGAGTTTTGTAGACTATGAGTATATTTGAGGAGAAATGACATTTTTCATTCATATTATTTTTCATATATGCTTGCAAATCTTCTGAATGATACTGGAATTCACAGAGTAGCTAACAAAATTTCATCTTAACATCATTTCATATTATTTAAATCTGATTTAAAGAGAAATGTTAGCAATTTGATCTTCTTTTTTTTTTTTTTTTTTTTGGTCTTTTCGAGACAGGGTCTTCCTGTAGCCCCCCAGCTGTCCTGGAACTCACTCTGTAGACCAGGCTGGCCTTGAACTCACAAAGATCCGCCTGCCTCTGCCTCCCAAGTGCTAGGATTAAAGGCGTGCGCCACCACGCCCGGCAAACAAAATGAATTACAAGATTTCTACCCTTTATAAGATATTCATTTATGTAGTGTGAATTTATAACTACTTTCTGATAGGATGACCTAGAAAAAAGAAAATGCATATATCTTAATAAATATGTTGAAATTTTAATACTCAGGTTTCTTAATGTACTTTAAGAATAATATGCATATCTCTTACAAGGTAGAAGAGGAAAAGAGAGCTCATAGTTTTGATACTTGATGTCTTACCATATTAGAACCTTGAACAGAAATACAAACAGAAATAGATAAAACTAAAACAAATTTATTTACATGTTAAGTGTTTGTAGTCTGCCAGTGAAATAAATAGCCCTTTAGTTTTCTACCTACAATGTTCGTTATAATCTTCTCTGAAAATTCAGATTCATTCCCCTTAAAGGTAGAAGAATAAAGCACACAGCATACTAATACAGGCAGTCTATCAGTGCTGGGTGGGCCTTGCTGAAATAAACTGTTTCAGAATTCCATTTCAAAGTAATTAGTAGCACAAGTTCTGTGTGTGCATGTGTGTGTGTGTGTGTGTGTGTGTGTGTGTGTACACCTATTGCCTTTCTGTACCCTGGCTCTGTGTGATGGAGTAGAATCCCTGAAACCATCACCCTGAAGGGAAGATAGATCAGTGCCCAGGTCATGACCACAGTGCCAAGGTAGTTTGCTGTGGTTTATACGAACCTGTGCACAGTTAGAAAGCACAAGCCCACTCTGCTCTTCGAGTAGATTCTTTTTTTTTCCTTTCTTGGGTATTATTAGCTCATCTGTGATTTTTTTCAGCCTGTCCTTTTCATTTGCTAGTGAATTATTGGAAGGTCTCAGGTTCCTTGAGTTGTCTAAGTCCTTCTGAAAGCATAATAAACATGCTTAATATAAGCCACTCTGTAATTGAATAGTTGGGTTGAGTAAGAAATTTGGGTGGGTCTTCTTTCTATCAATGCATCATGTGGATTGGATCTGAAATTGGTATTAATATTATTTTTAGTTTAAATAACCAAAGGTGTAGGTTAGGACTCCCCTGACAGGCCCTCAGAAGGTGTAGGTTAGGACCACCCTGACGGGCCCTCAGAAGGTATAGGTTAGGACTCCCCTGACAGGCCCTCAGAAGGTGTAGGTTAAGACGCCCCTGACAGGCCCTCATAAGGTGTAGGTTAGGAACCGCCTGACAGGCCTTCAGAAGGTGTAGGTTAGGACTCCCCTGACAGGCCCTCAGAAGGTGTAAGTTAGGACCCCCCTGACAGGCCCTCAGAAGGTGTAGGTTAGGACCCCCCTGATAGGCCCTCAGAAGGTGTAGGTTAGGACTCCCCTGACAGGCCCTCATAAGGTGTAGGTTAGGACCCCCCTGACAGGCCCTCAGAAGGTGTAGGTTAGGACCCCCCTGACAGGCCCTCAGAAGGTGTAGGTTAGGACCCCCCTGACAGGCCCTCAGAAGGTGTAGGTTAGGACCCCCCTGACAGGCCCTCAGAAGGTGTAGGTTAGGACCCCCCTGACAGGCCCTCAGAAGGTGTAGGTTAGGACCCCCCTGACAGGCCCTCAGAAGGTGTAGGTTAGGACCCCCCTGACAGGCCCTCAGAAGGTGTAGGTTAGGACCCCCCTGACAGGCCCTCAGAAGGTGTAGGTTAGGACCCCCCTGACAGGCCCTCAGAAGGTGTAGGTTAGGACCCCCCTGACAGGCCCTCAGAAGGTGTAGGTTAGGACCCCCCTGACAGGCCCTCAGAAGGTGTAGGTTAGGACCCCCCTGACAGGCCCTCAGAAGGTGTAGGTTAGGACCCCCCTGACAGGCCCTCAGAAGGTGTAGGTTAGGACCCCCCTGACAGGCCCTCAGAAGGTGTAGGTTAGGACCCCCCTGACAGGCCCTCAGAAGGTGTAGGTTAGGACCCCCCTGACAGGCCCTCAGAAGGTGTAGGTTAGGACCCCCCTGACAGGCCCTCAGAAGGTGTAGGTTAGGACCCCCCTGACAGGCCCTCAGAAGGTGTAGGTTAGGACCCCCCTGACAGGCCCTCAGAAGGTGTAGGTTAGGACCCCCCTGACAGGCCCTCAGAAGGTGTAGGTTAGGACCCCCCTGACAGGCCCTCAGAAGGTGTAGGTTAGGACCCCCCTGACAGGCCCTCAGAAGGTGTAGGTTAGGACCCCCCTGACAGGCCCTCAGAAGGTGTAGGTTAGGACCCCCCTGACAGGCCCTCAGAAGGTGTAGGTTAGGACCCCCCTGACAGGCCCTCAGAAGGTGTAGGTTAGGACCCCCCTGACAGGCCCTCAGAAGGTGTAGGTTAGGACCCCCCTGACAGGCCCTCAGAAGGTGTAGGTTAGGACCCCCCTGACAGGCCCTCAGAAGGTGTAGGTTAGGACCCCCCTGACAGGCCCTCAGAAGGTGTAGGTTAGGACCCCCCTGACAGGCCCTCAGAAGGTGTAGGTTAGGACCCCCCTGACAGGCCCTCAGAAGGTGTAGGTTAGGACCCCCCTGACAGGCCCTCAGAAGGTGTAGGTTAGGACCCCCCTGACAGGCCCTCAGAAGGTGTAGGTTAGGACCCCCCTGACAGGCCCTCAGAAGGTGTAAGTTAGGACCCCCCTGACAGGCCCTCAGAAGGTGTAGGTTAGGCCCCCCCTGACAGGCCCTCAGAACACTCATGGTGTTTTCATAGTTCCTATGCCAGACCATGTTCCGAACATAATGGCCAGGAAATATTTGTGCTGATATAATATGTGGAAGAGGTGCCTTGTGGCTGTCTCAGAACCTATTTGCAGTCTAGAAGACCACTACATTCACAGACACAGTAAAAGGAAAATGGGAGTGCCATGCATAGTGTACGCTATTGTCAGAAAGAAGAAAAGTTCAGCTCTTAATGTGTGGGGAGGAGTAGAGGACCATGCTCAGTCTCACAGAAATGGTAGCAGTTCAGCTGGTTTAAAGCTGTTGGGGGAGGGAATTTAGGAAGCAATCCATATGGTGAAGGACATGGGGAAGCCCTGCACTGCAGTACTCCTAGCACCTTTGTGTCTTCAGTTCTAATAGCTATAGATCCATGAGTTCTTTACACCTTGTTTTGCATATAAGTAGCTAAATTTCAGATTAGCCTGAATTTGAGATGAAGATGAAGTACTAAATACTTAAATATTGGAACTTTGACATTTGAGACCATTATAAAATATAAAGTGCCTAAACATCAAAACTTGACTCCCTTCTTTTTCCCATTTCCACTCTGAAATTGAAAATACCTAGCAGGGTAGATTGGATGAGATCCAAATGGGTGGATCAATATTGCTACCCCGAACATTGCCTTCAAGAGGCGTACGTGTGGAGCACATTGTCCATTGCATGTAAAAGCACTGGATGTAACCCAAAATTCCCTGGTAGTAAAATACTGGGCTGATCTTCTAGAATATGCTCCTTTCACACAAAACAGACTACACTGCACAGTGTGATCCTCTCTAAGCATTTATACTATTTGGATGCTTGTTTAATAGTTATACCACCCCTTTCAAGATAGAACCACATCAAAGAAAAACCAGTTAAATGGTCCTTCCATGAGCAAAAGTTGCTGCTTTATTTGCAGTCGTCCTTGGATCTATAGGTTGTTAGTGGCCATGTGCTATCTGTCACTTATTTTCTTGGTGTATTCCTGTCATTTTCTGTATTGCTAAATATGTGTTTCAGAAGCAGCTAGTCCAGTGTGTGGACCCCCATGCAGTTGTGATGACACCAGGCACTACCTTTGGAATGAAGCACAGCTGGCAAAGTAACTGTAAGCTTTCTGTTAACAGGTGGTAAAGGTGCAGCTACTGGCTTTGAGAATGGTGAGAAGATCAAGACCCATAAACAGGTGTTCAGGTATCCAACAGATGGAAATCTTTGAATTCTTAGACTCTGAATTAATACCAGCCTGTCAGGAAATACCACTGAGTACTGTATCAGTTAACCCCACACTTTTACTTACATAGATATATAACTCACTTTCTTTTTCAAGAGGTAAGTTTCATACCCTCAATCTACAAGTTGATGTCAGAAAGGATAAGTAGCTGTTGCCTTAAAGTTGAACCAAAATTTAGAGTTTTACTATAGTATTGTTTAATAAAATCTTTCCTAAAAAATGATTATTACTGTATGTTTTTCACAATATGCCCAAATGTATGTTAACAGCATCCTGCTTTTCAAGTTATTCTTAGAGAAGTACCCCATATGTTGTGTAAAGGAAGCCTTATCAAGTAAGCAGCTCATGTTTCTGCATTAAGATTAGGTGGCCGGAGGCTAGAAAGATGGGTCCAAATTTAAGAGCACCTGCTGCTGTTGCAGAGGACCAGGGTTCAGTTCCCAGCACCCACATGGAGGCTAACACCCTCTGTACTCCAGTTTACAGGGGAAATCTAATGTGCCGCCTTCTGACCTCCCCAGGCACTGCATGACACAGGTACACTTACACACATGCAGGCAATACATCATACATATAAAATTTAAAAAAATTAAAAAGATTAGTTGGTCTAGAATGATAAAGCAATAAGTATTCTTTCTTTACTAAAATGAGTACCATGAAGACATAGAGGATTTTTGTTTGCTTTTGCTGTGTTGGTAGTATATTTAAAATGTTGTTTTCCTAGTTTTTCCATGCCATTGGTCCCTATCCTGAAAAGAACTGTATTTTGACCTACCTGTACTGGGTCTACAGGCCTGAGTATACTATGTGCTTTATGTCTTAAGTCCTATTCTTTCACTAAATGTGTGTCAAATACCCACTCTACCAGTCACTTGGTTTTTCCAAGCTGAAGATTTAATTTATGCCTTTCACCTTGTTTTGGGCTGGAAGACTTGAGGGAATTCCTTCAGTACCTTATTTTTCAGATGTATGAGCTGGGTCTCCAAGACTGATTTAGTAGGTTGAGACTTGGCGCTTGAACCCAGCTCTCCTAACTCTTGGAACTCTGCCCTTCAATATCATTGATGAAATGTAAGATGGATTAACTTTTGCTTTTGCTGAATCAAATTTTCAACATCTTGAGATAGGACATCCAGAACTAGAGCATAGATTGTGGCAGATTCCACAAAGCAGCAGTGCCTGAACAAAAAAGGTCTAATTCAGAGAATGAGCCCATTCTGTTTTCAGAACTCTTCCTCAACAAAGGACATGGTCTCTTTATTTAAACAGTGTATCCAACATGACATGGGGGGAAAAAAAAACAAAGAACTTTGTTTCATCAGGGAAGAAGTTTCCTTTTCTGACCCCTACTGACCCAGAACAGCATCCATACATCACAGAGTTAGCAACCTGAGTTCACATGTTGCTGTGGATAATTTGTCATTTCCAGTATGACTGCTTTCAGCAATGTTATTTTCACAGCACACACACTATTCCAGGTCAGGAGCAAGGAAGGATCATAAGGGAAAAGAAATAGAGAACATAGTTTAAGATTGTAGTTTATGTGTTTGGTTTACCTTATGAAAACTGATTACAAGAGAGCCCAAGATTGTTTCGCTAAACTGTAGCTCAATTTAAATAAGATCACACAGTAGAAAGACAGATTGAATAGATAATGTGCTAAATGATCTCAAAAACATAAGGTTACTTTGGTTACAAGGTTAGATAAGATGGTCACCATTTCCAGAAGTCATTCTCACAATAGGTAAGTACATATAATACTTTATTGAGATGCACTTAACATTTATATCCAGCTAATTAGTTTCAATCAATATAATTACTGTAGAAAATTTAGAGAGTATACAAAATATAAGTCAGTATTAGTCCTCGTTTGAGTACTTTTTGTCTGTTTTTTTTTTTTTTGTAAGTTATGATTGTGAGTGTAGTCTTTTCAATATCCTTTAAAAATAGTTAAAGTTACTTTTGATATTTGTTAGGTTGCTCTTTTTTAAAATTTTCATTATTTAGTATATGGAAACATTTTTAACTGGTATTAATAATTTATGTTGATTGGTTTTAGGGCAGGTCAAATAAAAAGCTGACACCTTGTATTGATCACCATTTATATTGTGTCAGAAAAGAAGGAAAACTCGAGAATTCCTCATGGTTTCCCATTACATTTCATCCCCCTAGGTTTGTTTGAACGTGCTGGAGACAAATTGAGAATCCAAAAACTGAGGTGACCTCTCCAAACTAAAGCCTGGGGTGGCCAGTGCCTAAGGACCTGCTCCCTGCTACTGTCTTTGGCGGACAATTATTGTCAGCTTTTTCTATGTGGCAGTCATGCACCAGGAGAGAAATAGTTTGAAGCCATAGAGGACAAGTAGCTCTCCTAGTTCCAGTAAGTCAACTACTTCTATCTTTTCTTTCCTTAGCAAAAGAAATCACTGTCTTTCCTGATGGGATGAGGAAGAGGATGACTCTGAACCCAGTTGTGAGTGAGTAATTTTTCCTCCTCCTCCCTCAGGTCTCTGATTGCATCAGTCTTTTCCCTCTTGCCAGGGTCTGGGTAAATATGGGCTCTTTATTGCATGTGCTCAGACAAGTAGCTGATGGTAGAAGAGCATTTTTAAAAAGCTTGACGAGCTTGAAAGATGCTCATTAGCGTGCACCTGGATCCTGCCATGACATCACAGGCGGACCATCAGTGCCTCTCTAGAAAGGATGGCAGCCTTTTTTCACCCCTTTCTTAACAATGAGACATAGATTGGACTTGTTCTCTATTCAAGTATCCTTATGAGTAAATGTCTATTTTTGCGATAGAGCTCCACTTTAAAAATAGCTCCAATCAGTGTGACTCTTTTCCCCCATATGTTAAAAAGTTATAGAAGAGTTAAAATATCTCAGATTGCTTAAGTTTCTCCAGAAGCAAGGCATATTCCTTTTCCTTTTAGAGAGAGTGGAGGGGAGGATTAAAACAAAATAAGGATTTTATGGATGGGAACCTCCTCAACCCTGTGCTTATTGTTTGAGACATTTACCAACAGCGAAGCTTTTGAAAGAAAATTTGAAATTCTGGCTGTTAAAAAAATACATTAATATTTGGCAGGTACAGTTGTCTTCCTGTAGTGATTGTTTATTTTTGTTGCTGAGAGCAATTGGCTAGAACAGTCACAGCTGCAGCTGTTAGACACTCTGAGCCCCAGTGGAGACCACAGAGGCCTCATGCACATTTATAGTCTGTGTTTGGATTGTTTTTAATGGGCGATTCTTCTGGAGTCAACTGTGTTAGCAAATTTGATTGGGCAATCCAGAGCCAAATCAAGTGTACGTGGGACTATGACCATGCTGGGTTGATCAGAGTCACATCAACACCTTGCTGGTGTGCAGAAGCCAAAGTGGCTGGGGTTGCTGTATTCAGACAGAACATGTACCACTCTTTGTCTATCCTCTCGGTGCAAATCTGGACATGACTCATCAAAACATTATGCTGTATTTGGGGGAATTTTTCCTTTTGTGTTTGCTTCTTGCTTCCTGCTCTTAATGTGTTGGGGCTTTCATGAGGTAGTCTGTATGTGAAAGTGTGAGAAAGAGACTTTCACATACAGTCTGGTGTCCACTAATTTATTTTTTTCTTGAGTATGTTCTTAGAGAATCTTGGCTGTGGTTTAATGCCTGACACTTCAGAAACAGCAGCTCATGAAGAGATTGTTTCACTATTTTTATTGTTGTCTGTACTTTTGGTTTTGAATATTATTTTGAGAGGGAAGTATGTATGTATGAACCTGGCTTATGATCTCAGTGCTTGGGGATTCACAGTATGCTTTTACATACATGGCTCATACTTGGTTCTCATGGCCACCTGTGAGGCAGGGAATTCTATACAGCTCCCACTTCACAGAATACTAGACAAACTCAGAGCTGGTGAGTGGTTAAGCCACCACTTAAACTTTTTGGTAATGCAGCCCCTTAGTCTGCATATTTTATGCATTTTCCCTCAAACTGAAGTAGGCTGACAGGCTTTAGAGAGTAGTTGGTGTGTTGGTAGAAGAGATTCTGGATCTATTGTCTTTGCAGGTGGTGGAAGGTTTGGGTAATGTGTTACAGTAAGAATCTAAAGCTTATACTGAAACTTTGTTTCCTGGTAGCTAGCCTAACTTAATTCCAAGTGATTACATTTGATGAGATTTTTAAAGACTTACATGAAGATATATTTAGAACACCCTTTCAAATGGCAATTGATTGACCAGATGGCAGTCCTTCTGACATCACAGTCAGATCCATTATGAAGTCAAGTGGAGGGATTCTTTAACCATACCCCCAGTAATAACATAGTCAGGGTGGTATGTACACTGACAAATAGAAAAATTTGTCCAGTTATTTAAATGATTTTTTTCCTATAGTTTTTTATCTTTAGATGATTTTATATTTAAGGATACTATAGTCTCCTGCAGTCTTCAGGTTTTGAATTAACTACCTAAAAGTTTCAGCAATGTGCGGTACTTTCTTCCCTTATCCCTTCTGAAGATTAAGTAGCTGGAGCTACAGGGAGACCCTGTCTCGAAAAGACCAAAAAAAAAAAAAAAAAAAAAACCAATTGGCTCATAAATTATTACTTATTGTTAAAAAATGAAAATAATCAAGAAGTGAAGAGAAATCCCACAGAGTGGGAAGAAAACCCTTCATCAGAAACATCTGACAAAGCATTGATTTCCAGAATATATAAACTACTCAAAAAACAAAGAAGAAAGAAACAAATCACCCACTCAATAGATGGAGCAAAGAACGCAACAGAGACTTCACAAGTGAGGAATTAGAGATGGCTGAGAAACACCTTAGAAGTGTTCAACATCACTAATCATTAAGGAAATGCAAATAAAAATCACTTTAAGATATCTTACTCCAAAAGACTGGCTAGGATCAAGAAAACAAATGATACCAAGTGCTGGAGAGTTGTGGGGAAAGGGAACATCATCCACTGCTGTGGGAATGTAAACTCGGTACAGCCACTATGGAAAGCAGTGTGGAGAACCCTTGGAAGACTTGGAATGAACTTGCCACCCGACAGCCATACCACTCCTGGGCATGTACCCCCAAGACTCCACCCACCGCAGAGATACATGCATGGCATGTTTATTTCAGCTCTTTTCACAATAGCAAGCAAGGAGCGGGAACCAACCCAAATGCCCCTCAAATGACGAGTGGATAGAGAAAATGTGTGTACATCTATACAATGGAATTCTATGCAGCTGTAAAGAAAGAACGACACACTGAGCTTTGCAGGAAAATGGCTGGGTTGAGTGAAGACATCATGGTGAGTGAAGTAACAACACAGCCCAGAAAAACAAACGACAAATGGTATCCCTCATCTGTGGATGCTAGTGCCCATTACCTAGTTGTAAGTTTTCTTGTTTAAGACCCCCTGAGCTTTTGTCTAAAGCAGTTGGGCACGATGCATATTGGAAACAACAACACCAACAAAGGACTGGTCAAAGAACTGACTGAAACAATGAATTTCTCAAAACAGTCAACTTCCACATGGAGAATATTGCGAAAGACTGAGAAAGAGATGAAAAGCATGTTTGGCAGAATGCATGAGCTCTGGAGGGGTGGGGGAATGGGGGGGGGGGACACAGGTCTAGATTTGTTAAATAAAAATAAATTTATGTGAAAAAACAAAACAAAAACACACCGCATGCTATTGATCCCATCAGATCAAAAGCACTTGCTAAGCTGAATAAGTTACAAAGTAAATAATTTTGGTTCACATGAAAATGTACAGTGGTCTCAAAACTCAACAGTTACCCATTAACAAGACATGGTTTTTTCATGTGAGCTGTTTTTTAAAATATCAGCATGTGAATTTGGATATTTTATCTAGCAGCTACACCTTTATTCACTAAGAAATTGTGCATTAATTTTTTCTAACCATTTTTTTTACCTTAAATTTTAAGCTGTCTTGGGGGGGTGACAAATAGTATAAACAAACAAACAAACAAACAACTTCCATTTCCAAAGTGGAATTTAAACCTTCACAGGGCAGTTTGAACCTCTGAAATCCAAATGACCTATTTAGTACTCAGGTCTAAGACAATTTTTAAAAATTTTTGCTGGGCGTGGTGGCGCGCGACTTTAATCCTAGCACTCGGGAGGCAGAGGCAGGCGGATCTTTGTGAGTTCAAGGCCAGCCTGGTCTACAGAGTGAGTTCCAGGACAGCTGGGGCTACAGGGAGACCCTGTCTCGAAAAGACCAAAAAAAAGTTTTTTTTAAATAACTTTCATTTTACCCTTGCATATCAAACTGATTGGTAGTCATAAAATCAGTCTTTATAGACTGTCCACATGTTGCATAGTACTGAGAATTTCCAGCTGTGGAACACAATTTCTTGTATGTGCTATAACCACATTATAGAATCCTGAAAAGTGAGCAGTACTTTATACCCACACTCATACATAAGGTTTCAAAACTTAATTTTGGTGATGGAAGTTTATAAAGGTTGTACTGAGCAGAGGTACAGACATACATTGTTATTATGTACAGACATACACATATTAGAGAAAACACCATATACTGTCCATCAATGGTCTGATAGATTTCTAATATGCTGTTACAGAGCTGTTAACAGTATCATCCACATAGATAGGCAATTTATCCATACATTCATACAAGAGATTTTTATCCTAGTGTTGTATTGAACAGACTCACATACCTTGTTGTCAGACATGTTTTCATTCTTCAGAGACGTCATTTAAAGCATACAGCCCCAATTGCATTCCCAAGGCTGAGGTGGCTAATACAGTTTTTCTTACCAGCTGTCATTGATGCTTTACACCTTGAGTTTCAAAAACTACGAACTTATTGAAATATTTTAACAAATAATGAAAAACAGAATTATATATCCAGTTTGTACTGAAGGCTAGCCATAACTGAAGTCACAATACAATAATTAATGACAGTTTCACCAAGGAAGAAGCTAAAGAATTAGGTGTCAGGAAACATTCAGTCCTACCAAGGCAGCACAAAACCAAGACAATTAAGCAATGAACAATACCAAAAATAATTTTAGACTATTTCATTGGAGAGAAGAAATTGCCATCTACAGGCATCCAGGGGAAGCCGTGTGCTACTGTTTATGGCGACACAGCTGTCAAAAGCCTGGCTAAGTAGAAGAAAAGAAAACAGACATTTGTTTTAACACAGGTCTTCAGAGGTCTGGAAAACAATTTGAAAGGAAACTGAAGTTAGAATACCTGCAACTTTAGAACAGTTTAATTTGGAGATCAAATCCAGTCTTAACAGATAACAAATAAAACCTTTAGATAACCAGTTTAGAATTTTTCTCTGTAGAAACTTAGGAACCTGAGTTCAAATTAGGCCTTTGAAAAAGTTTAAGAGGCATGCCAAAAATAAACTTAATTTATGTGCACAATACAGAATGAAAGAACTTTGAAGTGGCCACTTTTAACAGAAAACAACACAGAAGAACACACATGGCATGAATCTCAGACACATGGGAGAACAGTTAACACACAGACAGCTTGCAAAGACATATGACTTAATGTAATGAGAGATTCCCTTTTTCTTTTTAAAATCACATAGAATAACTTGATGTCAAGGCACAGAAAGTTCAGTTTTCTAGTCTAGTGCACACCTTGGCTGTGCAGGGCTATGTAACCATTAATTCTTCATTGTTACATTTACACACAATCATTTAGGGTTTAAGACATTTTTTAGTTAACTCCATTAAAACACTTTTATACTCACAGCCCCCAAATGATGGGTTGATTTCACTAAATGCCTGCTCCACCTTAACTAACAGTCCTGTTAAGGTCATCTTACTATGATGGATCTTGTATTTTCAGGGGAGTGGAGCAGTGGAAGCTCTGGCTGCTTGGAGCTTGCATCATGGGCCCTTTGTGTTCATGCTTGCCTGCACAGGAGAGAGGGGAGTAGGGGATTAGAAGAAGTAGACTGTCCCATGTTAGATTTGAAGTACAGAACAGAAACAAAAGTGGTAATGAGAAAAACATAAAGACCACAAATCAAACGAACATGGTGAGGACACAGAAAGGACTCAGATGGCAGGGGCTGTCTGCCATGACCAGAACTGAAGGGCCAGACCCACTGTCCATGCCCCAAAACCAGGACAGTAGACCATCCCTGAGTCTAGTATCAGACGAACCCCCTGTTCGTCTACTGGAGAGTCGGCGCACCCTCCTTCTCTCATGCCCAGAGGAACTAGTCACTTCCAACCTTACTCTAAGGCAGCAGCCCTGGCGCAACAGAAATAGAAAACTGAAACCAAAACAGGAGCGTATCCTCGGTACCTTTCAAAGTGCTTTGTTCTCCAAGGCCAGCTGGCGTCCAGGGGCCCCTTGAGGTGGAGGTGGCATATCTCGGTGGAACCTCCAGATGTTGGACTCAAACTGCCACATTCACAAAATTAACTGAGGGGCCACAGATTAATACAAAATTTATTTAATTTGCTGGTGCACCAGAACCCAATTAAGAAAACTGACACATCAAGGGAGCCAATTGTTGATGTGTCAGGGACACAACCCATTCCACACAGGGATGAGCATGACCCCGACTGTCTGTTACAGAGACCTTTTAAAGCCAAAGCCACAAACTAAAGGAACTTGGTGACATCATACATACACAATTGCAAGGCTATAGAAACACAATGCAAGCAGTGGTGACCTTTAAGCTGATTGGTTGTGTTTAGCAGCGTGAAATCCCTTGGAGAGGAATGGGCTTCTTAGGGGGTAGGAAGCGCTCCTACAGGGCTGGGAAAGTTCATCCTGACCTCAGGTAGCTCTGGGAACTAATAACTCAGAGTCAGACTGTATTCTTTTTTTTTTTTGTCTTTTCGAGACAGGGTCTCCTGTAGCCCCAGATGTCCTGGAACTCACTCTGTAGACCAGGCTGGCCTTGAACTCACAAAGATCCGCCTGCCTCCTTCTCCCAAGTTCCAGGATTAAAGGCGTGCGCCACCACACTGGGCTCAGACTGTATTCTTGTGGTTAAGGTAGTCATGGGAACCAGACCTGCTTCAAGTAGAGAGTTGCTCCTGCATGGTTAACCCTTTCCTTTTGATTAACTTCTTTCTGACCTGGTCTTAACACAGGGAGACCCTGTCTCAAAAAGACAAAAATAAATAAATAAAAAATAAATAACTACTAGCAATAGGACAATATAAGCAAGATAGTATAAAAGAAAATTTTATGTGAATGTTCTCTGTTTCTCAAAATATCTTTCACCCACCCTTCCTGATGTATTTGTAATTTGTTGATCACAGGAAACTGAAACCACAGAGAGAAAAACTGAATTAGTGTGGATTAGTAGCAGCACTATGTATGCTGACAAATACTGCATCAGATCTCACCTGAATGTGACTAAAATGAAACAAAACATTTTGTTGGGGCTGAAGAGATGGCTAAATGGCTTTTATTTGCAGTATCTTCCTTAATATCAAGATAGAGGCAGGGGAACGAAGGAGGCTCAGAGGTGCTACAACACTGGCTGATGGGCCTATAACTAGGCAATGGTTAAGCTTCAATTCATTGGCTTTAGTGTCTTCGATCTAATCAATATTGTGTGATAATTCTTACTAGAGAGCCGTACTGGGGATATTTCTCTTTTACCCTTAAGTGAGGTGTTTGATTTGACAACTGAAAATGTATCTCTTGACAAGTAGTCCATCAGACCCTTTTTTCAGGATATAGGGTCATTCATATTACATTACATTAGTCAGACTTCGTGTCACTGTGACAGAATACGCATTGTAATCAACTTAGGGGAGGAAGGGTTTATTTTGGCTTGTGCTTGAAGAGCTCTTGGCTTTGTGGTTGAGGAACAGCATCTTGGTGGCAGAAGCAGGTAGCAGAGGCAGTTCATCTTACGGTAGACAGGAAGCACATCAGTAAGGCAGGGCTTTGGGACAAAATACAGCTGTCTAGGACTGGAGACATGGCTTAATAGCTTTACTGCCAAGCCTGCTACTAAGTTTGATCATCAGAACACATGGTAGGAAAAAAACTGATTCCCACAAGTTGTCCTCAGACCTTCATCCATGCTATGGATAGACACCAACATATGCACTCACACAAATAAATAAGTAAATAGATAAATGCAATAAAGATTTAAAGGAATAGCTGTCAAGGACACATCCCCATCTAGTGGTAGGCTTCCTTGAGGTATGCTCTGATTGAAGTTTCCAGGATCCCCACAGAATGTCTTGACCAGCTCGAGAACCAGATACGCAGCACCTGAGCCTGACACCCATGACAGAAACATGCTTGTTCTTCTGGCTTTCTGGGCTAGAAAACTCCTAGTGTTCCATCTTCCTGTGATCAGTTTTTCTGTTTCTTTCTATATCTGTCTATCACTGGACCATGATGGCTCAGAACAGTATTGAGTGTATTTTATAAGAGAATGATGAAGTCTGAAGAGCTGATACTCAAAATTGAGATTCTTCCTAAACTTTTATTTTCTGTATCATAAGGACTGATAGTATCCCTGTGAAGTGGTCCATTTTTGTTGATAATACCATGATATTACAACAGCATAGTTGTAAAGAAAACGGGTTTGTTTTAGCTGACAGTTCTGGTCCAAGGTAAAGGGAGAGTACTCCTCTTTCTGGCAGAGTTCCAAAGCTGGTCATTAAGCCAAGGGATAGAATATGTATGCATGCATCTATGTATGTACATGTGTGTTCTCTGTTCTTAGAAAATCTCCAGTATCAACTATTCATTCTAATTAACTCCATCTAACCTTCCAAGGTGCCTAAACTTACATATCCATGGTATTTCTTGAGCACTGTAGTCAGATTTCCTACCTCCCATTGACGATTACATTCCAGCACCTGAAACCTTTGGAGCACTCAAACCACATCTAACCTATAGCTCTGCTTTACTTGCTTACATTTGCTTGCTTACTATGCTTTGAGAGTAAGTTGAGATTGAAAATAATGCCTAAATTAGAAAAGAATGATTTCAGGAACTGTATGGAAAGGGAATCAGTATGTTCTAGGAGAAATTGCAAGTCTACATGCCCACTGAATTTTACTACACATTCTATCTATCATCTATCTATCTATCTATCTATCTATCTATCTATCTATCTATCTATCATCTATCTATCTATCTATCTATCTATCTATCTATCTATCTATCTATCATCTATCTATATCTATTATTATTAGGTCTTTTTTGAGACACAGGGTCTCCTGTAGCCCCAGCTGGCCTAGAACTCATTATGGTGACCAGGCTGGCCTTGAACTCACAGAGATCAGCCTGCCTTTGCCTCCAGAGTGCTGGGATCAAAGTCATACACCCCCACATCTGGCTAATACTCTTTTTAATAGAATTTATTTTTCACATAAACTCACAGCTATGAAGAGTTAATTACAATGAATTGTAATGCATTTTCTCTTGGACAAAGTATAAGTCAATCCTATGTTTGTGTGTGTGTGTGTGTGTGTGTGTGTGTGTGTGTGTGAGAGAGAGAGAGAGAGAGAGAGAGAGAGAGAGAGAGAGAGAGAGAGATTGATTTTCAGTTAGAATGGACAGAAATGGAACACTGAAATGTCTTTGGTCCTCTTTCTCAGAGGTGCATTTATAAATGTAAAACTCCCTAGCACTTCCCTTTTTGATGGAAATACTATGTTGACAGCCAGCAAAGGGACCTAGCCTCTTTGTTACTAAAACTTATAAAATATTCTCTGCTTAGAATTTCTAGCTTGATGTTTGCCTTTTCTTAGCATAATCCAAGTCCTAAGAGACAGTCATGGAGAAGTGTTGGGATGGCAAATGTCCCACAGAGTTGTAGGCCCCCTGGGAGAGACATCTCTGGCCACTCTCAGATTCTGGTGTTGAAAATTCTCCCATAACAAATTTCTTCTGCTCAATTTTATGATAATTCTGAAAGATACATGTTTTTGCAGTTTACATATAGGAAAACTTCAAGTTAATGACCATAAAATAATTGCTGGTAGGTTATAAATATTTCTTTCATCATTGTGAAATAAAATGGGATACAGGATTGTTTTATATAGATAAATGATTGATATTTGTCACTCGTGTATAGCCATGGAACTAAATTTAAAACTAAAACCCAAAAATGTAATTTCCTTTTGGAGTGCATGTGCTTCTGACATCAGAAAGCTTGTGGGCTTCTCAGGAATAGGATTCAGATTAAAATCTTTACTGCCTTCAGAGATGACAGTAGTTTTTTTTTTTTTTTTTTTTTTTCTTTTGGTGTCCAGATAAATTGCTATCTTACAGTTTATATGTAGAAAGTTCTTAAATCAGTTGTAGTTGTGGCTCTGTTGGCTGGTTTCTGTTGGGCATCATGCTGTGGTATGGTAGGAGTATGCAGCCCTGTGGATTGGTTAATATAAATGCTTTCATTTGTAGATAAAGGACTGGCATGAGACAGAAGCCATTGGCTTGCTGAATATTGATCCCAGACTCTGTGGTTCGAACTGTAGGTACCAACAAGGCTGCTGTGATTTGATTTTTTTTTTAAATTGATCTAAAGCATGTGAAATGACACCTGGAAATACTCAAGTGCACGTCCCAGTAGTGCTGACCATTTACATTGAAGTGGTACACAGATAAGAAATACACAGCATTTGGGATAGCATTCTGATTACTTCCCACGACTGCCAATGGGGCTGCAACTCATATGATCTTGGTTCCCAAACCTGACTGCTGATATAGTACAGTAGTAAGAACAGAGCACTGGTCTCTATTCCGTGAGGCCTGTTACTGTAAATATGATCTGTGGATCATCAGCATTGGTGACATTTCCTCAGCTATGAAGGGTAATTCTCAGCTGATCCATGTATTCACAAAAGTTTGAGAAGTACTCTAAGGCCACGTAGTGGTTCTCTAACTTGAATATGCTTGAGACTGACCCGAGAACTTGCTAGAGCAAAGACTCCCAGACCCAGAGATTGCTCTTGTGGGGCGGAGGACAAGGATGCTGGCAGTTGCTCTCCTGGACCCTTTGGAGCATTGGTTGACGGCTCCTAGAGCTCAGGTATTCCAGATACCAATTGGGTAGTCAAGCTCAGAGAGACCAAGATCTTTGTGATCAACTCTGGGACCTTCACCAGAGTTATTAAGGGGGGAGCTAACAAAGCCTGCAAAGGACTAGGGTGATAGAAAACAGTCGTAGTCAATAAGGGATTTGCCAACCTATAGAAAGATGAATAAAACAGGACGATAATGCCTAAACAATTTCAAGCAAGCTGTTTAATGGATTGGCTTTCCAGCAACTTAGCTTTCTCATGAATCCAAAAGAAAAATCTGCACATCTCAGCTTTTCTGATTCTACTTCTTCTAAGAACGGATAACTTCTCATCCTCCACCTGCCAAGCATTGTACAGCAAACATAGACCAAACCTCAGCAACTGACATAGCCATCCGGCATTTTTTTTAAGTTGATTTAGAGCAATGCTTGGCAGCTGGCTCGGCTGCCCACTGCTTTGCCTTTAGGCAGTTTTGTGTGTTCATCCATTGAGAGTGTAGATACCTTTGAGTCTCAAGAACAGTCTGCTGTTCAGTGTGTCAGGAAGTACAACCCCCACACTCCACACACACATGAGGTGCTAGAGTGCGAATTGGGGGAGGGGGTTAGTGTGTATGAAAACTTGAATTGAAACACATCCTTGTTTGTGTCACAAAGTTTTTAAACAACAGTAACTGAAAAATTCACATTCCCAAAGTAATTTATTTGCTAGCTTTTTCTCCCATAACTTTGCGACCATTTTTTTAAATCTTTTATGTTAGCATTACATACTTGATGTGTCCTAGTGGAAGAAAAAAATTTGTATAGTGGATATAGTACTTAGCAAACTTTGCTCTTTGAAGACGCTTGCAGGCAAAACTTGAGATCCACCTTAATTTTCAACTAAGATCTCTTTTAAGAAAAAGAACTCATTGGGCTGGGGTGATGGCGCAGCCGTTAAAGGCTGAAGCTAAGAACCACAAAAAAAAAGAAAGAACTCATTCATGCATTTGCAAATATCTGCACAAAGAAGTTCCCATATGATGGGCATTGGAATTTTAGGTTTTACTCCTAAAAAATTAATTTTAGTTTAGACCGGTATGCTTTTGATATAATAGTTGAGTTTAAAAAGCTATAAATTAGCCGGGTGTGTGGTGCGCACCTTCAATCCTAGCACTTGGGAGGCAGGGCAGACAGATCTTTGTGAGTTCAAGGCCAGCCTGGTCTACAGAGCGAATTCCAGGACAGCTGGGACTATAGGGAAACCCTATCTTGAAAAGACAAATAAAATAAAAAGCTGTAAATATATTTTCAGGAAAGCATGTCCTTAAAAATACTTGAGACATTGTAGGAATGTTGTTATTAAAAGAATGAAGGAGGGGCTGGAGAGATGGCCTAGCAGTTAAGAGCACTGACTGCTCTTGCAGAGGACCTGGGTTCGATCCCCAGCACCCACGTGGCGGCTGAGAAACATCTTTGGCTCCAGTTCCAGGGGAATCCGACACCCTCTTCTGACCTCCGCAGCATTGCACGACATGGGTGCATGAACCTACATGCAGACAGTACATTCATACACATAAAAAAATAATTTAAAAGAATGAAGGAAAAGAAAAAAAGAATACCAGCTTTTTTATCATTTTTTAGACATGGAATATTTGGGTACATACTATAGGATAAAGATGTTTGCCAAAAAGCCACTGGATAATTCCGGAGGTTTTAGTTGAAAGGGAACTATGGGGTTCAAAGAAAACCTATGTGCTGGGTGTGATACATTCATTTGATCCCAGCACTCTGGAGGCAAAGGTGGGTAGATCTCAACCAGCCTTGTCCACATAGGGAGTTTCAGGCTAGTCGGGGTACAGGGAGACCTGCCTGTAAAACTAAAAGAAGAGTGTTTCACTTAGTATGTGTTTTCACCCTAGCACTCTGGGTGGCACCTCATAGTTCTATAGAACAAGTTGTGGTGCTCTACTCTCTTATAGCTGAAGAAATAGGAGGGCCTGTTCCCAAGACTTATTTGCAGAGCTGTGTTTTAAACTTGGCTGTTTAAACATACACTCCTGAACTCATTCTCAACATGATACTTTTTTATTCAGAATTGGGGTAAAATAGACTTGAGTCTGTGTGGCTATGCAAAGTAAAAATGCCAAGGCTAGGCATGGTGGTGCACGCCTATAATACTGCACTCAGGCTGAGAACTTGAGTTTGAGGCAAACCTGAGGTACAGTGAGAGAATCTGTCAGAAAGAGGAAAGGGAGGGAGAAAGGGAGAGAGAGAACGAGTATCTTTATGGAGAGTGGCAGGCAGGGCCTAGGCTCCTCAACTTGCTCTTTCTGGCTCTCAGCCATTGCTGGGATGGTGTGGTTTCTCAGTCATAACCTAATCGTTTGTTAAAAGTGCATTTAAAACAGCTCCAGAGAAAGTAGAGTGTTTTGCTTCTCATCCACCTGCGCCCCTTTTCTAAGCCTAGGGGAGAATCTGCGGAAGAGGGGGCGTGGTAGAATGTAAGGGCTGCTATTGGGGTAAATGGTGAAACTACGGCAATATAGTCTGGTCACTCATTTGATCAACTTGATTGAACATACAAGCCCCCCCTGCTGGATGGTGGGACCCATGGGCTGTGTGGGTTTGGGCACAACTGCTTGCAAATTGGTTTTACATGAAGGATGCTTGTACTCATAAATTATCACATATTATTAAAAAATGAAAAAAAAAACAGAGAAAGATGCAGGACAGTTATGGCAGAATGCATGATCTGGGATCGGGTGGGGTGGAGTGGGGGGAAGGGAAAGGGAAATATGCCTGAACTGAATTGGAAAATGATGTATGAAATACACAAAGCATCAAAAAAAATGAAAATTAAAAAAAAGCGCATTTAAAAGAGGCTGGTGAGGCTGTGAAGCACTGTGTCTCAGGACTGCAGCGTCTCGTGGAGCGGGTTGTCAACACGCCTTTCCTGCCTTGTCCCCTGCTGCTGCTTTACCTCCCCATCCTCTCTAAATGGACAGCAGGAAGCTTTGTGGGTGCTGAGGACTCTAAACCAACTCTAGGATGTCTTTCTAAAGTTATGCACTCTGCCTAGGAGATGGGTGGGTAGATTCTCTGTACTATAGAGATCTCTAAGTTTATGGTGCACCTCCACGTTTACATCATTAAATTGTGGTTGCTTGAAGCAGGAGGTTTCCCTTCCCACAGAAAGGTTTCTACTTTGTTGTTGTTGTTGTTGTTGTTGTTGTCTTTCTGATGTGTTCCAGGACTGACAGTGAGTACTGTAGGGTGCCTGCTTTTTTTCTAGGGGTGATTTTGATTTGGTTGGGACCTATTGTCCCTTCACTTCTGTCTCTTGTGTGTGAGGCAGGGGACTATTCTTGTCTTGTCTTATCTACCCAGGCTTGGGAAATGATTTGTCAACCCTGCCCTGAGAGCCTGCTCCAGAGAGTTGGCAAACTCTCCAGTCCTGCTGTGAATCCCTCAGGCTTGTGTGGGATGGCAGATGGTTGAGCTAAACTCAGAGCCACCTCTCTATGCAATGATGAAAAATGACCAGCCTCCTGGTAAATGGAAATCAAGATCCAGACAACTTTAAATTCTGGTAAACAGCACTTTGAAATCAACAGAGTGAAGGAGGAGGAATCCCCTTTGTAAGTTAACTGACTGTCCTTGTTAGTATGTTTTGCATGCACTTGTAGGAAATGTCTTCATGTGTGGTCATATATGTGCTCAATACACCTGAACTACTGAGACTAGGAAGTAATCCTGTGTGTTCTTTGGGGTGTAAGTAATGTCTGTAAATGCTAGGAAAGCATGGCAGTATCCCTGTAGGATGCAGAATTGTTTTTTGTGGGACATGAGCACCAGGGACCCCACTATACATAACATCCCCCTCTAGGCTTGCCTCCTTCCCTTCATAGCTCCTGCCAAAGTTGTGGAGCTCAGCAGTCTGTGCCTCCCAGGCTCTTGTGCCTGGCTTCCATTAATTTGACCATTGAATCTGTAGGCTAACCAATGAGTGGTGTGAGTCGGATGCTGAGAGAAGCAAGATAGAAGCAGAAAGAATATTAGCAGTAGTGGCACCCAACAGTAGAGATCTGTTCATGGTGCTACCTGGAATCTTTCTGGTTACTTGCAATCTGAAGTGTGTTCCAGCTCTTATGAGATCCTGTCTTCCTTCTCTATGGCTCACATCCTTATGGTGATGCTCCCTCATTTAAATGGGCTGGCCTCAATTTGTACTCCAGCACCATGGCTGCAAATGCAGTGAGTCTGTGGAGTTCAGGGTGGTGGTGAAACCCTTAGCAGTGGTACTTCGTACATGCTGAGAAGATGTTAGCTGATTTTCTATTATTGTTGTTGTTGCCCTTAGCTCACAAAGGAGAAAATGAGTAAATCTCTCTTTGCTGAGGAAATAAAAACCCTAGGACTATCAATGTCTGGCTCTTGACCCCTGGGGATTGTGTTGGTGTCTAATATTAAACTGTGACATAAGATGCAAGGCTTTTCTTTGTTTGGAATTCTGCTTTGAGCATAATCATTACTAGAATCCTGAGACTGTCTTTAGCTCTGCCTGTTTTGGTTGGTCTATACCCACAAGAATCAAATTACAAGGGATTATTACAGCAGGACCAAAATCACATTTATATGGTAACTTCCTTAAGCAATACACATTTTAAATGTCTCTGTATCAACTAATTATACACGGAAAAGGAATTTCCCAGTGACTGTTGCTGATTCCTGAAATAATGCAAGCATTTCACATCATATTTTGTTTTGTCTTGAGACATTCTCATTGCAGCCCAGGGTAATCTTGAAGTCACCCTGTACCTCTGACTAATCCAGAACTTGCTCTGTGGCTCAAGCTGGCCCATGCTGCTGAGTCCTAAGATTATAGGCCTGAACTGGGCACCTGGCTGCATACCTCAGTCTTTTGACCACATATTTTCTTCTTTGATGACAAAAGCTCTCTGTGTTCTCCCCTGCCAGTACCAATAGCAGGTGAAGGTAAGCAGAGGTGGTCTTTCATCTCTGGACTGTTCTCTGTGGCTCAGTATCCTGCTGTTTGTGTTCAGGAAAGAGAAGTAACAAGTATTTATTAAGAGAACTTCCCACTGCCTGTGCTCTGGCCTTCTCTGACAGCCAACTTTTTAAACAAGCATCTTAATATTTCAGCAGATGGTGCTGAGGTTTGTTAAAGCAGCCTACAGTATTCCCAGTTCGATTTCCACATTTCTGGATTCTTTGTAATTAGCTCACAACATGGGTGAAAGTGAGCTCAGATGTAATCTAAACCTAGGGAGCTGGAGTTCTTAAGAAGCATCTGGCAGAGGCAGCAAGGTCCTCTTGCTTTGCTTTCGGGAAGTGGCCACAGAGCTGAGCGCCATGAGATTAACTGCAGCAGGAAGTCATTGCAGCTTCTGTATTCTGCCTGGCCACCTATTTTCTTCCAGATACAGTTCACATATTGGCTTTCATTTATAAAGTCCTTTGTCCTTTTGTTCCCAGCCTGGTTGTAATGAAAATCAAATCTTGGTTTTTTTTCTTTATGGTGTATATATTTTCCTTATGATGGTTACCTTTGATTGTCAGCTTGGTCGACAATGCCTGGGGACACACCTTTGGGGATTTCTTAACTAAAGGGGGAAATCTCCCCCTGATTGTGTGGCACTGTCCTCTATAAGGAGTTTCCCAATCTGAATAAAAGAGGAAAATGAGAATGCAAGCTGAACCGAGTACCAGCACTCACCTCCCTGCTTCCTGGTGTGCCTAGATGTGAGGAGGCACCCTCCTGCTTTCCTGCGATGGTGGACTGGCACCCTCTCAGACTGTTGTCAAAATAAATCCTTCCTTAAGTCACTTTCTGTTATATATTTCATCATAGCAATGAGAAAGTAATGAACACAGTCTCTATTCCTACAGTTTTTTAAAAATTTTTATTTATTTTTCTCTATGTGTATGAATGTACTGTCTGCATGCAGGTCTGTGCACCCGTGTCGTGCAATGCCGCGGAGGTCAGAAGACGGTCTCGGATTCCCCTGGAACTGGAGTTCTCCTGGAATTGGAGTTACAGACGGTTCTCAGCCGCCATGTGGGTGCTGGGGATCGAACCCGGGTCCTTTGCAAGAGCAGTCGGCGCTCTTAACCGCTAGGCCATCTCTCCAGCCCTTCTATAGTTTTTATGTGAATAGGAATCTCAGATGGAAGGTTGTTACCATTTTAGAAAAATATGGAAATTCAATTTTCAAGCTAAATACTATAGTCTTTCTTGTGAGTCTAGGTCTAAGCCAGAGGCTTTGCTGCATTAAATTTGGTTCTGATACTATACTCTGAAGATTACATTGAGGACTGTGTACAGCCTACTGGATAATGCTGTGTGTAATTAGTCCAAGGTGGATTTACATGACACAGCATCATCTATAGAGGCCTCCAGTTAGTTCCCCAGGTGATGTTGAAACTGAGTGAGGTAGTGGTAGATGGCCTTACTGTGCTTTCAAGGGGCTTCCCACAAGATTTGGGAACCAAAATGGGAATTAGTGTCCCTGATGTAGAATGGAATCTTTCTCCACCAGAATCTCCTTTTTTCTCCAAGTACATGAGTCAGAAGCAATACTACTTCTTGTGGCATCTTCTCTAGTCCACCTGTGTCTCCTTCTAATAACAAGTATTTTCTTAGCAGGTACTTTGTTCAGTATTGATGGTTAAGTTAATATTAAGGACTTACTATAAATCATACATGGTTAAATGACTTGGGTATTTTTCACTCAGTTCTCACAATGGTGCTATAAGGAGCTCAGTTATTTTGTTTTATAAACAAGGACTATGAAATTACCCAGGTAGTAATAGTAGAACAGGGATTTCATCCCAAGTCCATCAGACTTCAAAAGCCTGTGGGTTGAGACTGAAGGAAAAGAATCTGTTAGCAGTTACCTCCTTTTAATACCTTTTCTTCTGGTTGTCTAACGTTCCCCCTATGGATAATCTTAATTTTATCTCTTTCCTGTTTATGTGCCATCATTCCATGCTGTGGAGTATTAGGAATGGAATAGGGACAAATGTCAGATCTGAGTTCTAAATAACTTTGTAAATTTATGGTTTGTTGTACAGGGAGAAATAGCTTTTGGAATAACAAGGTCAAGCTATCAATGGTGATGTGTTAGAATAGTTAATGAGGAAAAGGGCTGCTGTACCAAGTGGGGGAAAGCCACTGCTCAGCAAGTTGGAAAGTGTATATTGCTCATCGTACTTTGTGTACATGGAAAAATACCAGGATTATTTCCCACACCTTAGGAAGCATTCACTGTCAGGAAAGTGAAGGGATTCTCTGAAATGGTGTCCCTGATGAGGAACTGTTCCTGACTTCACCCTTACAGTCATCTTCTGTTCTTACAGCTATTTAAGGCTTACTGTATTTGAACATTGCTGTATTAACGTTTTGACGTTAAATACCTGAAATTTGAGCTCTGGGACCTAGGATTCCCCTCCAGAATGTTAGGCAAACTTGAATAGCAAAGGTACTCCTTAGGAATCCACATTGGCCAGATGGATCAGGGATGTATTTCCAAAATTAGTGTTGCATGGAGATTTCTCTCTCATGGACTAATTCTTTTCCCCCTCTCTGAGGACCATCTGTCTCATGGGCACAAGAAAAATAGGCGTCTGTTCCGATTTATGGGGTTGCCACCTGGACCTGCTCCGATAGTGTTTACAAGCGAGGCTTGGGATATGTTTGGAACAACCCCCAAGCCTTAAATATTGGGATCTTCAGTTAGGAGTTCTAGAATCAAGACAAAGTAATTTGGTGGGGGAGAGTTGCTGAGGAGGTGGCCAGTGAGGACCTGAGTTCAGTTCTCCAGCACCCACATAAAAGGCAAGCATGGTATTATGTGCTTATAATACCAGTGCTGGGGGGTTGAGTGCAGAGGCAGGAAGGATCGCTGGGGCTTTCCAGCTAGCTATTGTAGCCAGTCAGTGAGCTCTGGGTCCAGTGAGAGACTTTGTCTAAAAACTAAATCAAAAAGTGGAGATCCCTAGAAGAAAACAGCCAAGATCCACTTCTAGCCCCCACAGCACATACATGTGAACACACACACACACACACACACACACACACACACACACACACACATACAAGTACATCTAGTATTTGTGGAAGTCAGATGACAAAGCAAGCATTTATTCTTCTTCAACCTTGTAGATCCTGAAGATCCAACTCCAGTCATCAGGCTTGTAGGCAAGTACCTTTACCCACTCAGCCGTGGCACTCCATCTATCCCTTATGTCTAGTAGATTTTGAGTGGGTACCCTCTTCCTCCGCCGTGCTCTCTGTTTATTCATAGGCATTTGACAGGAAGTTCTCAAGGTGAAGTCCGGCTATCCACATAGCACCAGGAATGTTTGCATGTCGGTCAGAGCACATCCATTCAGAGAGGTACTTAGAGCCCAGTATGCTTAACTCTGTGCTGGGACTGAGTATGTTGGATAATGTTGATCATGTTGAAAAGATTGTTCTTTCCTTCTAAGCTTTGCCCATATGTGGGTTGGAATTAGCTGTTGTTCAGCATGAAATTAACAACTTCCTTCGCATGATACTGTGGGTGGCTCAGCATATCCCAATCACAGAAATTGATTTAGGCCCAGTACCTTTATTCTCTTCCCCATTTTGGCTCTGAAAGGACACATTGAGAGGGGAAAGCTGCAGATGTGAGCTACCAAAATAAACACACTTAGAACAGAACTGGTGCTTCCTGTTTCTTGGTTGGGCTTAAATTCTTTATATCCAAACTGATGGCTAACTGTCTAGGCAAGTGAATTAGAAATTGTTTACAAGCTAGAATGTGAATACTAGTCAAATGTTCTGCATTGTTTGCTTCATTTCCTTTCCATTCTCTGTGGAGATGGGTAGTAATTGTGCCCATCTGATAGTTCTGCTTTTTCTCCCCAATTTAAAGAGGCAGTATTTTGTTAGGTCCAGGGATATGGAGAAAGGAAAGCTATTAATTTTGTTATCGTTGTTAGGGAATTGAAGCAAAATGATAGCACTACCACAACAGTTTTGAGAATTAATTTCCCTTGATACAGCAATTACTTCTACTCCATTTAAACATCTACGTGATGGACACATCACATGCCCAACAGTGCTTGGTGCTATGTCAGTGGTATTTCTGTAGAAGCCTTATGAAAATGGTATTTGGAGCAATATCCTGTGATCCTCTAAGTAAGTATTACATTGACTCATGATATTTCATATTTACAGAGGTGTGTGTGGACTTCCAAAGGACCACAACTTAGGGTAGCTGTCTAAGACCAGAGGAAATGAAGAGAGTAGAAAGCATTATGTGCATTGTCTTTTTCTTTAATGCTCTTCAGAATTAGAAGAATTATATAGTATAGTGTTCTTCAGAATTTTAAGGAGAGTTGCAAAAAATATATATAGTAATATTTGCTGCTTATAGAAAATAGTCATTTCTTTTTTCATGGTTAAGATACTGAATTTAATGATGATCCTCGGTAGCTTCTTTTTTCAAAAAATATTTTTATTTTACGTGTGTGAGTTTATTGTCTGCATGTGTGTTAGTGCACCTGTGTTATGCAATGGCTGAGGACATCAGAAGAAGGTGTGGGATCCCTTGCAACTGGAGTTACGGATGTTTGTTAGCCTCCATGTACGTGCTGGGAATCTAACCTGGGTCATCTGTAAGAGCAGTCAGTGCCCTTAACCTGCTGAGCCATCTCTCCAGCCCCCTCAGTAGCTTCTTAAGAAAATTTGAAAGACAAGCAGGAAGGTGTTGGCACTGTGGAATGGTGAGGGAAATTATAACAGGGTGCTATAGAAGATGAAGAGATCTCCTAATTAGACAGGATGTGATAGACCAGCCTTCCTGGCAGAGGTAGGAAATGAGTGGAACCCCAGGAAGTTGAGGAGGACATAGCCCGATACATCTGCTCCATAGGTACAGGCTTGACAAAGGTATGCAAACGTTGGGAGTAAAGGAGGAATTATATATGAATGTTCAAGACTGTTCCATTCTTTTTAACAGTGGTATAGGGAGAAGGGTCAGAATAGCACAAGGCAAGCCTCAGTTTGTCTGGATGGGGGTCAGATACTGATAGGCCTTGTACTCTGTGTCAGTTAGACTGTCATCCTTGTGACAAATACCTGAAAGGAACAACTGAAGAGGAAGCATTTATTTTTGACTTCTGTTTCTCAGGTTCTAGTCTATTAAGGCAGTGGTGTGTTAGTTCTTATGGCTGCCAAGGAGAAGGAGGACAGAATGTCTGGGTAGCAGGCTTTCTCCCCCAACCTCGTTATCCAATTAAGGAAAGAGGGTCTTCTGTACACACACACACACACAGAGAGAGAGAGAGAGAGAGAGAGAGAGAGAGAGAGAGAGAGAGAGAGAGAGAGAGAGAGCTGTGCTTTACTCATTTCCTAGGTTCTTCTTAGTCCAGTCCACTTGATGAACATGGTTTACCAGATCACCCATCATACACCAGGTTAAAAAGATAGACCCTGCATCCTGCCCTGGCCACCACCAGTAGGATATGATTAAATATGATCATTTCTGGAAGTTTTTGGATGGCTAATTATGAGAAAGTTAAGACTGGCATCAAGGGGATCAGTGATGTGATTGCTGTAAGCAAGTGGGAAATGATAGCATTCTCTTCTCAATCTGTCCAGTTAGGAATTAGGGGCTATAGCATCTTCTCAAAATTAGCTTGGGATTAGATTAACGACTTAGTTTTGGCTTATATTCAACTGCTCAGTTGTTGCAGTATGGAACATTGTGAAAGACACAGGGTTGGGAGCAGGTGAGTTCATCAAAGCCCTTTTAACTATTTGCCAAGAGGACCAAAATGAATGTAGTTAAGGTGTTGCAAGATGCCTAGTAAGACAGAGAGATGAAGAGCAGTAGATGAAGTTTGGAACTATACTATGGATGTTAGTGCAGGTTCTGTGTGAGGCCAGGCTTGCTGATGAGAAAGGTGATATACTTGGAGCTGTACTTGAAGAGCTGAAGAGGTAGAAGAGAATGGAATGACTTTCTAGTAAACCAGATAGATGCTAACAGCGGAAACTGTAGAAATGGGAGGAAAATCCTTGGTCAGCATTGTTGGAGTTGGCAGTGCTGTGGAAGACTTGAGTACAAGTCCACAACAGTTCTCTCTTGTAGTGAGTGGTTAAGCTTTCTAGTCTTACCTTACACAGTCCTTTTCATGTGCTTATGTCTCTGCACACCTGTACTCTTTGCTCTTTCATCAGCTCTCTGTTAGACTTTAGTTTTTGTGTGTTTCCTCTATTTTCCTTATTATCTTAAGTTCCTTTTCTCACTTTTCAAACCTTGATAAGCTTGGAGGGGAGACTACAATTTTAATAAGAAAAAGTAAGCTTTTGCTCATTCTAAGTCTTCCAATGCCTTCTGCATCCTCTGTGTGAGGGTCAGTTCTGCTGTAGGACTTACTCTGTGGTTTCCAGCTGCACCAAGCCCAAACTCATTGAGAGTAATGTCTTGCTTTATTCACACCCATTTCCTTCCACTATCTCTACTAATTACTCAGTAAAAATGTACACATACTTAATGGAGTCAAACAGGTTGAAATAGAATCTGTGCCAGATTTCTAATTGACTTTGGTACTGGGAACAGCATAGCTCACATCCTTGATCCTCAACTTGTACAGTCATACAGTCAAGCTTATCTTGTAGATGTGTCATGAGGGGCAAGTCAGATAAGGCAATGCATATCTAGAGCTTGGTGTGGCGCATGGCACCTGCCCCTATGGCACTCTGCTAAGAGCAATATGAATACTGGACCACACAGCATACAGTGGTTTCTTTTAAAGCAGAAAGGCTGTCTCTACTGATGAATTGTTCAGAGTTATGATGGAGATGGTGGATTATAATAGATTTTCTTTACTCTTTACTCCTGAATGCTACTGGATACCTGAAATATACCAACAGGAAGGTCTGAGCCAGAGAGAACCCCGGTACCATAGACTCACCCATGTGTGACTTAGTATTAAGGCATAACAGAAACCTTTTCCTCTTTCTTACCCTATCAAATTATAAGAGGAGTTGTTCCCAGACCTCAGGAAATCATCTTGTTCTGTTTCACAGAGCATGTCAGTTTCTCTCTCCCCATCTTGAAATGTCATGGTCCCTTGGAAACTTCTTAAAGATCCTGTACCAAAAGAATGTGCCTTACAAAGCAGCAAGTCTGATGATTAATGAGTTGATCCTTAATTGTTTTATTTAAGGACTGTTTAGCACTACTTGTTTATCATGCATACCTATCCATTTTTTTAATAAAAGAAATTAATTGTATATATTCTATAGCCTCCCCACCCCTCCAGTTTCTCCTACATATTTTATTGAAAGAGGTGGGTTTTGCCCTAGTTGAGCAACTAATAGACAGTCTCTCCAGGGCTCTAGGTTATAGGACACACCTGTTAGATGGGGTCAATTCATGACAACCTGAATTTATAGTCCCTTTTTCTTCATCTGCCCTGTGGATGTTTGGGGGCCTCCCAATCATTAGATATTCTGGAAGGTTAGCATCACAATGATCTCAAAACAAAATCTGTTTGTTTTTAATCCTCACAGACAGTTTCCCATTATAGTAAAGTTTTCACAGTTGAGTACCACTGATCTCTTGTGTTCTTGAAAATGATTGGTGATTAAAATCACCCCCTTTGCAAGCAGCTACCAACTGCTGTTCTCCACAGAGAATAATAAACTAACATACACAGAAATATTAAGATACCACTTAGAGTATTAAATTTTAACCACTTCATGTGGCTGAGGCACAGGGGCCTTTTCAGCCCCCATGCTAGTTATCTCACAATTGGTAATGCAGCCCAGCTTAACTGGGAGGCACTTCCTGGGCCAGCTGCCTCCTGCAGTGCAGTGGGAAACTTAACTGTAATTTGTTGTGACTGATCCCTGATGCAAGTGTTAACAGTGGCTACTTGCCATGAGTAGGAGAATGAAAGTAAGTGTTGTTTATCCAGACAAGAAGTGAGACCAACATGAGGTTGGAGGTGTGATTCTAATTTGCACCTCCATTTCATTTGCCTGGAGGAACTACATTTCTTTGTCATTGTTTCTGAATATATATGTAGTGACAGGGGAAGGCTTTCCAAATGCACCACTAATAGATGTGGCAGCCACACTGCTCTGCAGTCCCTCGCTTTTTATCCATTCATGCTTTCATCAAGTAACTTGTGCTCTGGAAGAAAGAAGCTTTCTTCCAGAATTGCTCAAGATACCAGGCAAATAGGAATATGAATGATAATATTGAGGAGGATTTTGAAACATGGTAACTGTCCCTGTATCTTCCCTGTGACATACCATTATATACCATTATGCTTTACATTGCATTATGCAAGCATGGTTTTATGTTAGGGAAGATGGAAAGTTGTTTTTATTTTTCTGGTGAGAGAGAGAGAGAGAGAGAGAGAGAGAGAGAGAGAGAGAGAGAGAGAGAGAGAGAGAGAGAGAAAGAGAGAGAGAGGAGAGAGAGAGAGAGAGAGAGAGAGAGAAGATAGTGAACTATTTCCATCCGATACATTAGAAAGTTCATTCTAGTGATTCTAAAAGTTCATTCTATGCCCTACACAATGTTAACTACTTTTTTGACAAAAGAATTCAATGAGCATGCTTTAAGAGATTCACAACACATATGAAAATGTTAAAGGCTCAGAGAACTCTTGCCAAAAAATAAGCTCATTATTATTTTATTCAATGATCAGCTTCTTTTCTCATTTGTTCCTAAAGGACTTTCTTTCTCCTCCACTTACTAAATTCCACTTTTAGCATTGCCATGCTGTTCTGAGTGTCAGGGGTAGATGTTCCTGGAGTTATTTTATTCAAAAAATTTCGATCTGTTTATTTTTGTATGTTTAAGTGTTTAGACTGCATATATGTAAGTGCACTACATGCCTGCAGTCCCTGTGGAGGCCAGAAGAGGGTAGTCTTCCTCAAGTGCAGCCAGTGCTCTTAACCACTAAGTCATCTCTCCAGGCCCTGAATGCTTCCTGTTACATGGAAGCATTTTATGTCTCCGTGGTCTTACATTCCTTGAGAGGCCTGGTGTCTAGGTAAAATTCCCCGTGTTTCAGTTAGAATATCCATGGCATTGTCCTTAATTTTTTATTGTTACAGTTGACCTTAAGCAGTTTTGTCCTAAAGAAAACCAAACTGTAAGTCCAAAGGATCAAGCTGGGACTATTGTATTTTTCATGTATGAGATGGAGAAGAGAAAGGGAAGTCCTGCTAGAAACCTGATCTTAGCAGTCATGGGGTTCTTAACTGAGCAGGTGCTGAGGAGTGCTTTTGTGCTGTCGTCTTTTGTGTTAGAAAGCAGTGTCAGCTGGGCATGGTGGCACGCCTTTGATCCCAGCACTAGGGAGGCAGAGCCAGGAGGATTTCTGTGAGTTCAAGGCCACCCTGGTGTACAGAGCGAGCTCCAGGCCAGCCGGGACTAAACAGAGACCCTGTCTCACAAAAAAGACCAAAAAAAAAAAAAAAAGAAAGAAAGCAGTGTCTGAGGTTTGCCGGCAAATTGAAACATTTCTTCATATTTAGCCCTTATCATGTATTGTGTGGAAATAAAGCTTTACAAGATGCATGGTGGATGTATGTATTCCCTCCTTCCCTCTATGATTTTTACAGTAACTCACAAATTCATACTTTGAAGTACTTTGAATCAAATAAAGTTGTGTGTGTGTGTGTGTGTGTGTGTGTGTGTGTGTGTGTACTGTAATACTGACTGAGGTGTACTACCTTCTGGAAATACAGGGCCAGCAAATATATCTGTGGTGAATCAGGATGATCCCGTGCCCTTCAGGCCAGCATTTGATCTCTGTAAAGCATGGCCCTTCCAGTCGGGACACATGTATCACCTCTGCATTATGTCAGATTGCTGAAAAAATATACAGCCTGTGTAGTGATATGTGCAGCTAGGAAAGAATAATGCCTGTGGTTCAATTTTGTTTGCTGTTTTGAAGTTTACACCTCAAGCAACTGCTTTGTGAAGAGCATTGTGTTCAAAGGGAAGGTGGCCAGATGTGAGGCAGTATTAAATCAAGGATCTTTTCCAAGGCATCTTGGGGAGGCATCACCAGTGACTGTCCCTTTTGCTTTTATCAGCAGAAAGTTGGATAGGTTTAAAAATAACTGCCTTGATTTCTAAAACTTAGCCCCTTTTAACAGGAAATTCACAGGGGAGAAGTGACAGGACTGAGCCCCTCAGTAGAGCAGGAGGTGTAAGCATCCTTCTGCCTGGCTTAGAAAAATGGTAGAATAGGTAAAAACACATTTCATAGTCCAATCACATTCCATGCATTTAAGAGCTAGCAGAAACCTATCCTACTCATTCCTAACCCAGAGGTCTCTTAGATCCTGTGATTTTTCCCTCGGAGAGAGCAGTTGCAGCCCAGGAAGATTTCCCAGAACCTAGTTTCTTGATGTGATGGCAGGTTTCAGATAACTCTGCCTGGCCTCACTTGGGGACTTTGGGTTATAGAGAGGCAAACTCATGTAACCAGTGCTGACAGGTTATTTTATTTTCAATTAAGTTGTAGTAAGTCGTACCAAGATCAGATTGCTCTATCTAAATTAAAGGACTTCTTCCTGTTGCAGCTTGTGAAGCTGGAGAGAGGCTTAGGAAGAGTAAGGGACAGGCCGGTCAGCCTACTCACCTATGGACCCCAAACAAGCCAGAGTGAACCCTGCCCTACTTCCGCTTTGCCTCCTCAGCTGGGGGGTGTGAGCTCCCTCCCAGCCACAGAGAGGGGGCAATAGTTCTGGGTGCTCTTCAGCCGCGTGTGGTGGCGCACGCCTTTAATTCCAGCACTCGGGAGGCAGAGATAGGTGGATCTCTGTGGGTTCAAGGCCAGCGTGGTCTACAGAGCAAGCTCCAGGACACCTGGGGCTAAAAGGGAGATCCTGTCTCAAAAATACCAAAAAAAGTGTAAAAACCAAAGGGAGCCTTTAATTATAAAGAAAAATTAATTTTTACATGGGAAATATGCATTAAACAGGTTAGCTACAAAATTGTACTTTTCTAAGCAGACTCTTGTTGCTAAAATTAATACTTATTAATTTCTGTCTCTACCAGTGGTCTACCATTGTTACCTGGGATCTTTCTGATTTAGGAGAAGCCTCTGAATTCATAGGAATGGAGTAAATAGATTCACTTGCCAAACCCTTAACTACCTGCTACATTCCTGGAAACTAGAGTTACTCAGAACTCCAAACTGTATCAGCTATATTGTGGAACAGTCCATACTGTGACTTACTTGAAGTGGTGACTAACTTGTTAATGCAAATTACAAATTACAAATTTAAACACGTTAAATACTAAGATCTATCCTTTTGTGAGAGTTAAGTCCCCACCTCCATGGTGAAGCCAGAGAGCAAGAACAACATAAAAGGATCAGGAGACTTCACAGGGTGTAGGAGGCAAGCACCATCTAGGGGCGAGTGGGGGTGGGGGCTTCAGTAGCACCAGGTATCTTCCACTTCCAACAAAGATCATTTTCCAGGAAAGTAAATGGAAGACCCAAGGACAAGGGTGGAGATATGAACTGGGCTATTCTAGTCTATAGCAGTGATCAGAAGCATATGTTTAAACAGGTGGATCTTTGTGAATTCAAGGCCAGCCTGGTCTACAGAGCGAGTGAGTTCCAGAACAGCTGGGACTGCAGGGAGACCCCATCTCAAAAACACCAAAAAAAAAAAAAAAAAAAAGGCATTGCCTTACCACTTGAGGACATAGGAATTGCAAATATGTGATGTGCTGCCTACTGAAGCCTTGCTTGTAGTTGAGGAAGAGAGGGGTACAAATAAGGAAATAGTCAAAACAACTCTAGATCTTATTAGTGTTTTGAAGGGGACAAAAATAAGAAGCTAAGATAATCACTGGTAGAGAAGGACAGGAAGCTACTTTTTTTCAAATTTTTAAAAAAATATATATATTTTATTCATTTATGTGTATGAATGTATGTCTGCATGTAGGTTTGTACACCCGTGTCTTGCAATGCCGCAGAGGTCAGAAGAGGGTGTCGGATTCCCCTGGAACTGGAGTTAAAGATGGTTCTCAGCCGCCATGTGGGTGCTGGGATCAAACCCGGGTCCTCTGCAAGAGCAGTAAGCACTCTTAACCACCAGGCGTGATGGCAAACAACTTTAGTCCTAGCACTTAGGAGGCAGTGGCAGACAGATCTTTGTGAGTTCAAGGGCAGCCTGGTCTACAGATCAAGTTCCAGGACAGCTGGGGCTACAGGGAGACCCTGTCTCAAAAAGACCAAAAAAAAAAAAAAAAAAAAAAAAAATATATATATAGATTAATAATATAATATATATATTAGTGAGTAGAAATTCAAGCTGATGGTTGTTGGAGAAGATGAAGAGAATGATAAACATTCACCAAAAAGGAAATGTGAGAAAGTGTGAACAAGTGTGATAGTGCACAGTTGTGCAAGTCAAGGTCAGGGTTCTCTAGAGAAATGAAACCAGTCAGGTGTGTGATGAGTATGTACATATAAAGAGGTCTCTTGTAAGGAATTTGTTCATACAGTAGGGAGATGGCCCAGTCCCAAGACTGAAAATGAGTCTGAGATACTCAGAGCTTAGTGTGGTACAGACTATGCCCAAATGCCTGAGAAGCACAAAAGCCCCTGTGTTCTGTCTCTAGGTTGGCAGGTCCAAGACCCAGCAAGAACTGGTGTTTGTCTTTGAGAACAAAGGCAGGAGGAGTTAAGCAGGAAGGGATTCTCTTCCTCCTCATTGGGGGGTGAGTTTTCATTTTCTTCATTGGGTACTCCCTGTTCAGATGATACCTGGACATGCTGGGAGGTTGTATATGTCAACTTGACTAGCTGAGCACCTGCTCAGATATTTAGCTCAATTCTGTCACTGAGTGTGTCTGTGTGGGTGTTTGTGGAAGAGATTAGCAATTTATTTGATAGGATAAGAAAGCAAATTGTCATCCCATTAGTGGCTGGAATGAAACAAAATGGCTTATTATTTGCCCTTAGCTCTCTAGCTGACTGCCTGAGCTGATTCTTTGCCTGTCCTTACAGTGAGACACCCTTGGTTCTCAGGCCCTCACACTCAGATGTAAACACCACCAGCTTTCCTGATTCTTTGCCTGTCCTTACAGTGAGACACCCTTGGTTCTCAGGCCTTCACACTCAGATGTAAACACCACCAGCTTTCCTGGGTCTCCTTGCTTGCAGGTGCCAGATTTGGGGATATCTTAGCATGTGAATCTTGTGAGCCAGTTTCTTAGGATAAATCCTGTTGTAGATAGAGATAGTTCTCTATCATATTAGCTCTATTTTTCCAGGAAATTCTGACTAATATAGAAGCTATCTCTTTGACTTGATCTCTTAACACAGCTGCTAATCTCTTCCTGAAGCATCTCTTGGAGATGTACACAGAATAATCTCTGGGCATCCCTCCACCCAGCCAAGGTGACATATAGAACCATTATACATGGGAAGAGCACATATATAATCAGAAAGAGGCAGTCTCACAGGACACTTGCAGGGATTTGGAGTCTATTCTGATTGCATTGGGTAAAGGGCTTTGAAGGATCCTAAAGAGCAACTTCAGCCAACTTTTTAAAAGCTTTTCCAAAGCTTTTGGGTCTGTCCAGATGGCTCAGCAGGTAAAGCACTTGCCACTAAACTTGATGACCTGAATTTAGTCCCTGGCCCCTAAAAGAACTAACTCCCTCAAGTTGTTCTAGGACCCCCACATGTGTACTATGGCATGCATGTCCACATAGGTACAGACACATATACACACACAAGATAAATAAAATTAATTAAAAAAATCATTCTTCAAAGGTCTGAAAAAGTTATGAAAGACAAGGTAGAAGCTGTTGTAGAAGTGTGGGAGCAGAGATGAAGAGTGAAGCAGGGTATTCAAGGAGTGTGCTGGAGGCCTAGGCCTGGAAAGGGACCTCAGATCTGGCCATGCTGTGCAAAAAGGCAGAACTCTGCATTTCCATGGGAAGATTTTGAATAGGACAGTGGTCTCATTCTTTTTCCTTCTCTCAGACAGCAAACTACAACCTGTTTGTTTTTATATGAATTATGATCTAAGAATCATCTTTTAAGCTTTTAAATAGTAGAGAAAATATTTTAAAAGGAAGAATGTCTTATGGCATACAAAAATTACATGGAATTCTAATTTTGCATAATAGTTTCATAGGAGAACAGACATGCTCATTCTTTTCTGTATTTTCTGAGTAGTTGCAGCAAACCATATGGCCCACAAAACCTAAAACGTTGATTATTTGGCCCTTTATAGAAGAGGCTTGCTGACTGCCGTCTTTGGGAAAGCATGTTAGTGTTGATGTCCAGGTCACCTAACTCTTGATCCCTGTCTGCAGCAACACTGTCTCATGTACATTTCTCTTTTTCTCTGTCTGTGGACTAAAATCAGCCATTTTTTAAAGGAGCGTTTTACTCACCAGCAGTGGGTTATCCACCTGCCCTGACGGCCCGTTCAGTACTATTTGAACCTGGTAAGATCCTGCAGGTGACTGCACTGAGAACAAAGCTGCTTGCTGTGCGAGGGTCTTGTGTGCTTCCTCTGTCCTCCGAGGGCCAGCTGGGTAGTACTGAGGGGGAAACTGACTGTGTGGCTTTAGCTTCGAACAAGTGGAGATCAGGGAGGAGTGATGTGCTGACCATTGGCAACAGCTCAGGCCTAACTTTTCTCACTTGACATTTTTGAGGATGGTCTCTTGGATTGAGTTGACTTTTCTGCCCCTGAAAGGTGACATTGTATATCAGGCATCAGGCTTCAGGCATCCATTCAGGGCTAGAGGTTCCCTTGATCACTTCGTACATGGCCAACTTTTCTCTTAGATAAAAGCCTGTTAGCAGGGCTAAAAGCAAAGCATGCCCAGCTTGCTTCACAGATGCACATGAAGCAGTTCTGAATTGTTTCAGAAGTTGTGTTTATGTGTATGGTAAATGTTGTCTAATAATTATGAATTTGATACCTTGAACATTTTTCAATTGGAGAAAACATACCTGAACATTTATGGTGGAACATTGTTTGGAATCTGTGTTACTTGAATATGTTTATATAAATTGTGCATACCACATCATGATCTAAATCACAAAAACGAATTGGACTTGGGAATTTGTTCCTTTGTTTTTATTCCAGGATTCTGGGTGATTGAGGAACTTATGTAAGACTGAGCTCTGGTTGTTGAGAAAGTGGGATCTGAGGCAGAAGTCTCCCCTCCTGGTCACAGGCCACTGTCAGGAGCTCCCCTGTCCCCAGCTATCTACCCATGTCCCCAAAGGTACTTTCTAGTCTCTGTGCACCTGCACCTCTGTTAGTTCACCTTCCATGATGGGAAAGAAAGAGTGCTAGAGGAAGGGCCTTGATTGCTTCGATGGATGAGCTCTTGTGAGGAGGACCAAGCTTAACCAGTAGAGCCAGAAATAGAAGCTTTCCAGGGTGGTTCTCAACATTGGCACTCACAGAGTCTCTCCTGGGCTCAGTGAAATTTTCAAAGCAGCAGCATCCTCAGTAAGAAGTATTTAATGTTCCTTTCTCATCTTTATTTACTTCCTGTTTCTGTCTTCTAGACCTAATGTTTCATTTCACATTTGCTTATACTTCATGAGGAAGTCTGAAAAGAATACTGAACAGGAAGCATTCTATTACTATATAAAAAAATCTGCTACTTAAGCATTATTTTCTCATACTATGCTAATCATTTTTGAATACATTGTACAGATGGTAGATTGTATTTTTATGGAAGGTTTCTCTTCAAGCCACATTCATAGATGTGGTCTTGAATTTGTAATGCTGTATGGCTAAGTGTCTTTTTTTAGCTGTCAAAATAGTACCATCTCTAAAACATACAGTGTAGACAACTCTGGGTGTGGCTGATTATTTCTGCTTGCTTTTCTATACAAAATATTTTTCATTATTGCAAAAATAATATATTCATTGTATAAGGCTAGAAGGAAAAGGGATAATAAAATAGTTTAAGCACAGCTTTCTCAAAAAAACCTTTGCCCTCCCCCCTTTTTGGTTATAGAATAAGCAACATTATTTAAATTCCTCCAGTTCCATTTTAACTGTCAGATATGCAGTGTACAGAATGCCTGGCTTGATAGAAGCTTTGCTTGTGCAGAGTTTCCATGATAGAATGGGAGACCATGGGCCTGGAAGACAAGGAGCCTGGGCTTTTGACCACAGAATTAGTTAAGTTGTATGTTCTTAGTACTTGCCTAAGTTGTAACTAAATTAGGAAGAGCTCCAGGTGGTACTGGCTAGAAGTTGGGACAGTTCTCAGCTCCTGTGTCCCAGTATGTAGGCCTCTTGCTTCTGTGAGAAACCTGCACAGTGCTGCACAGTACATATTTTATATTTTGCACACCAAAGGGTAAAATCAAGGATAATAGTACATAATCACTTAAGAATGTGAAAAGACAGCCAGGCTTGGTGGTGCACGCCTTTAATCCTAGCACTTGAGAGGCAGAGCCAGGCGGATCTCTGTGAGTTCAAGGCCAGCCTGGTCTACAGAGTGAGTTCCAGGACAGCTGGGGGTTCCGGGGAGACCCTGTCTTGAAAAGACCGAGAGAGAGAGAGAGAGAGAGAGAGAGAGAGAGAGAGAGAGAGAGAGAGAGAGAGAAAATGAATGTGAAAAGATTAGATTGTCACTCAAAATGGTCAACAGACCACATTTGGACATCTCCTGTTGTAAAGTGTTTTCTTCAACCCTATGTAGAAGTCACTCTTCTAATAAGCAGTAGACCCTAGGTCCAAACTGAGGAGCCAGAGCCTAGCTCCAGCTGCTGTCCCAGCCCCTATTATTTTATACCACTCCAGTCTCCTCCCTAAAGGTCGATCTTAATTTTGTGTAAGCAGTGGAATATCTTTGCCTTGTTCTGTATTCTCTGCTTTCTCCCTTTCACCACAGCGCAGACTCCCGTGATAACTTTCTGTGTGTCTCTTCTCCCCCTCTAAACCCTGTCCTCTTATGCTAGAGCCCTCCAAGCCCTTGATTCTTGGGAACTTTCCTCTTGCTGGACTCAGCATAGTGCTGAGTACTTCTTTGGTTGGTTAGCTGACTACTTACATAGTTTTAAGATCTCAGTCCAAAGTGTTAACTCATTTGGAGAATCATTCCTAAAATACATGTCCTTATGCCCTGGGTTTTCTAGCACATCAGTCATTATCCCCCTCCCAAGCCCTCCCTCCCTTCCTCACCCCTGGCTAATTTTTATAAACTTGACCCAGACTAGAAAGGAAAATGGACCTCAGTTGAGGGCTTTCCTCCACCACACTGCTCTGCGGATGTCTGCGTGGCATTTTCTTGATTGCTGATTGATGTAGAAGGTCAGATCCCTGGGTAGGTGGGCTGGAATGTGTAAGACGAGAAGCTGAGCAGTCCAGTAAGGAGAGTCCTTCCATGCTCTCTGCTTCAGTTTCTGCTTCCAGTTTCCTGGCCTTGAATTCCTACCTTTTCTTCCAAGAAGGATAGATTATAACTTGTAAGCTGAAATAAACACTTTCTTTCTCAAGTTGGTTTTGGCCAATCATCGTCTTGTCAAAGCAGCAGGAAAGTGACCAGAACAGGCATTGATCCGAGAATGGGGCACAGCTGAGGTGCTGTTCTGGGGAGGATTGTGGAAGTGCTTTGGAGCTTTGGGCTGGAAAAGACATTTAGTGCAGAGAACTTAATGGGCTGTTCTGTGGGTACCTAGAAGATTATGCTGAGAGAAATGGAGATGCTGGAAGCCTGACTTGAAATTTTGGAGGAATGCAGGTCCATTTGTATGACATATTTTAAATTAATAACTTTTGGAAATTAAACTTCATGTGTCTCATTGAGACAATCAGTGCTGGTCAGCTAGAGCTAAAAAATCATTGAGGTGAAATCTGGAAGGTATTTCCTCAGGGTTAACATGCAGAAGCTTCAGTCCCTGGGGGTCAAGGCCACACCTCAAGTTTGAAGCTGAACTTGGCAATGAGTAAGAGTTTCCTCTATTGTAACCAGTGTTGATGTTGTGAAAGCTGCAGTTTAGAGGTAGTGGAGGAAATCTGAGGCTTGTCACAAGGTGAGGCCAGGAGAGGCCGTCCATGAAGGTCCCCAGCCTCAGCTGCAGTGGAAACCCCAAGACTGAGGGGTCATGGAGAGAATCTGAGGCTTGGCAGGAGATGAGGCCAGGAGAGGCTATTGGCGAAGTTATAGTAGAGGCCCCAGCCTATTGGAGATCCCAGGACACTGGTAAGTATGGAGTGGAGCAAGCCTGAGCCTACAAGGTGAGCTGTATGTGCTGCAGATGGCAGAGTTAGGGAAGTGGAATTTCCCAAGTCTTTTGGATTCCAGAGAATTTTGAGTGGATACCAGATGTCACACATTGCACTACACTGCTGGATTTGGGTTTTGCTTACGTGTGCCCGTTTTTTTCCTTTTGAAATAAGAAAGTGTGTTTACATTGTTGATTTTATAAGCTCCCACAATAGAGAGACGTTGGACTAAAAAAAAAAATTTGTGGGGTATCCCATTTATTCCCAGGATAATCCATGTGGAAAATACACACAGGAAAGCACACCACATGGATGCATATTAAGGTCCAAATACAGAGAAAGAGTTTTATTTGTTTCCTCTTTTTAAATTTTATTTATTTTCTATGTGTACAAATGTACTATCTGCATGCAGGTCTGTGCACCCATGTCGTGCAATGCGGTGGAGGTCAGAAGAGGGTGTCAGATTCCCCTGGAACTGGAGTTCTCCTGGAATTGGAGTTACAGACAGTTCTCAGCCACCATGTGGTCGAACCCAGGTTCTCTGCAAGAGCAGTCGGCACTCTAACTGCTAGGCTGTCTCTCCAGCCCCCTAGAAAGAGTTTTATTCCAAAATGTCTGGTTATATAGACAGCATGACTCAGCTCCCAGGACCAAACCCCAACTTTTTCATCACTACATCCCACCCCATGGTGTGGCCAGGGAGGTCCCATTGGTTTAGAATGCTACCCATCTTAACTAAATTTTCCCACATCTCACCCTTTAAATTTTTTTTTTTTTCTGAGAGGCAGGGAAGCCCATGGGCAAGGCTAACAACAACACAAAGGGACCTGAGTTTTGAATAGCCAGCTGCTCAAGCCTGTTTTGAGTGCCAGGCAGTGGGGGGCAGGTCAGACCTGAAACTTTATTTTCACCCTAAGGCCAATTAATATCCAAAAAATCCAACTATGAAGTGAACCAATGTCAAGCATAAGCAATGAATGTAAGTAACTTTCATGTAAAACCAATTAGGAAATTTCTATGTCCAAATTTTGAACAACCCAAGGTTTCCATAGTCCGGTTGGAGAAGCTTGTATACACAAGCATGTTGATCAAATAAGAGTCCAGTTTATATTGCTGTACTCTCACAATTCACCCCAATCTCCACAGCCTTTACATTCTATCATGCCTCTTCTTCCATAGGTTGTTCCCTAGGCTTTGGGAAAGGGGCACAAGTGGGTGAGAAGCAAAGCAGTCTACTTTCTCTGGAGATGTCATTTTGGACTCTAGTCTGTTCAGGTTGTTTCCCTTCATGGGTTGACGGTTTATCCAGGGGTACCTTTTTAATTCTATTAACAAAGCACAAGGAATTAGATGTATAGGCATTTAAACAGTACTAATTATTATGGCAAGCTAAGTTGTGGGCATAGACACAGATGTTTGAATGGTATGCTAATCCATGAACTGTGGCTTTTCTGTAAAGGGTGACAAGCTCTTATTGTGGCTTATAACATCTCCTGACCACTAGAGGATGTAAGCCTATGGCATCAGCCATGAGTTATTCCTCCAAGGAGAGATATAATTGCCAATTCGATTTGGAATATACGGACATATGGCTGACACTGGCTGCGCAATATCTCCAGGCAGTTGAGGTGTAGCTGATACTGATGGAGGAGTCTTGCTCGACTCAAGGAGACCAATATTTTGCTTCATTGCTTTAGTGGCCTTTGGTAATACTCTCTGGCATTCCAGAGACCACTGTACACTTGCAAGTGTGGTCTCCATACATCTTTCCCATGCTTACACCAGGTCTTCAGCAGCAGGGCCTAACCACCACTCTTCTTGCAGGTATCCCAGTTTATAGGCAAAAGGCCTTTATCTTTTGGGGGCTTGGATCTCCTAGCCAACTTCTCCTTGGCAGAATAATCCATTGCTGATATCAGAGCTCTCCTGTATTAATATATTTTGCTTAATAACACAGCTTATAAAGACTTTACTACTATATTTGGCTCTGAATAGAGAATTATTGTTTCACAGTTCCTATGTCTATCAATCAATTAAAGAAAGTAGTTATACCTGTTTTATAAGAAATTACCACTATAACAGTTGGCTCTAAATTACAGTCAGGGAATGACTTCATTACCATCATGTTTTTCTTTTTCCTATAAAAGGGAGAGGTAGGAAGGTTTCTCAGCATCTAGAAGGTAAACTTCATTAGGGCAGATTATAAACAGTTATCCCAAATAGAATTCAGAGAGATGCTCAGTGGGTGTCTGCAACTCAGGCGGTCTGAGGTTCCTCTTTCTTTTAATGTTCAGATGGGCCAGTCTCTCTGCTGGCATTTTGCTAGTGTATCCTGCACAGCCAAAGCCATACATTTTCAGGAATTTAGGTTGGTGTTTTTACCTGTGGGAACATACAAATCTCCTCCCATTGTTAGTTTCAAGATTTCAAAATTGAAATTTTATCAAAAGGTTTGGAATACAGAGTCTTGCATTTGTATCCCAGAGGGATTACTCCACCACCTCCCTCTTTTTGTTCTGTAATTTTTTATATTTTGACCTATAGATGCTTAAGTTGTCTTACACATACCTATAAACAGAAACCAATGTGTAAGTTTTCATCAAATTCACCCAAACTGTTTATCATTGACTGTATGCTATTTGTTTGGGAAGTAAACTTAAACTTAATTCCTTTAGTTAAATTATCCTACAAGTAAAAGAAAATGTTACAAGGTGATACTGTATAACACAGAAATATATAGAGACCATTTGTTTACCTTAACCCCAAAGTTATTGTTGGAAATTCAATACAAATTATAAATAAAACAACATTTTATATTCCCAATTAGTTCAAATGTGCTACCATTTCCACCAAAACCTTTAACCAAATTTAATATAGTTAGTTAAAGTTAGTTTTAACCAAATTTAACTAATACAGTTAGTTAGTTTAAGACTTTTACTAAGTCTTAAAATATCCTATAATATGTAGACAAACCTTGGGCAAAGTTGAATACCTGCCAAATAAATTTTAACCAATTATACACTTTGTTCTTTATAACTATATGACTAGACTATAACTTCAGAGAAATCAAGTCCATTAACTTATATTGTTTATTGTGTATTTCTGTATAAATCTCTACTGAAATACCTCTGTATATAAATATATGTTATTTTTAAATATACCATTTTAAACTGCAAACCTTACAGAGTGAATTTTAATGACCATCTTCCTCCAAGCTCTTGGAGATGCCTTCTCCAGGACTGACATGAAAACCTGCTTTAAAGATTTTTCAATAATTAGTTCTTAGTAAACTTTTCTTTTACAGTTCTTATGCCCATTAGTTAATTAAAGACTGGCTATATATGCTCCATGAGAAGTTGTTACTACAGCAGCTGGTTATTTTGTAGTTAAGGAACAAATCCATTACCATCATGATGTTTTCTTTTGTGGGAGCCTCTAGGAAGCTTCCTTTGCCACGAGCAGGTACAGCATGGTCCTGCTATGGGAAGGGGAACACAGTGCCTGCTTTGTGGACACTGCGGGGAACTGACCCCTTGGTGCAGAGGTCAGGTTGGTTACTTCTGTAACCAGAATGGAGAGGTACTTCCAATTCAGGTCCTTAGCCTGGGACAATGAGACACATTTCCCACTCTTGGCTGTGACTTCCCACCTGCCCAGAGACTGCTGAACCCTGGACAGGAATTTCAGGCTGATGGCTATAGGCCTATCTTGAGCCTATGTCCACTCACAACACGAGCTACCCAGATTGGTGGTCTGCACTGGAACCTTTTTCCAACCCACTGGCCATCCAAACAAAATGCAGGCTTGCCTTGCCCTGTATGCATGCAATAATTAAAAAATGGCGGCCGAGAATTCCATAATGATGTTAATGGGAATTCACAATTTTTTTAAATTTTAAATTGTTTTATATATATATATGTGTGTGTGTGCATATATATATATTATTTTATATATTATATTCCAGACCCAAAAACTTACTAATATTTAATACTATGAAACCTGGTTGTATCTTTCAGATGTTGAAAGGGTGTAACCGGTAGGTGGCAGTGTAGATCCATTAAGATGTTTGATTATTTTTTAAATTTTTAATAGATAACCCATAACCTTTGTTGAAACTGAATTATTTGTTGTTTTAATATAAATTATCTTGAGAAGGAAGGGCCAAATTTCAACTCAGAGGCAAGTGTTTTTAACTGGTATTTTAGCTGTTAACATAAATATACTTAGAACACAGTACACACATCTATACACAGGTGTGCCATGCCACTATCAATACAATACATACACACTACATCCATATATAATAGAGAAAAGGTTTGTTAGGTTGACTGCAAGAGAGGAAAGCCACATTGTTTGATGTTATATGAGAAACATGAAATTTTTAATTTGTCTAGGGTTATTTTACATAATTTAGAATAAATGTCCAGTAATCATCAAACAGCTGAGATCACAATGCCACCTCTTAGGCCCATCCCCAACCACTTGCCTTCAATAACTACCCTAAATCTACTATCTCACTTTACTTCCTTATGTCTCCTCTGGTTAACTTAATCGCCTAGCTGTCCCTAATCCTTATTTACAAATCTGAAGATTGAGGAGGGTGCCCAAAGTAGAGGGTCAAAGTTGTTTGTAGTATCTTGTCTTATTTTAAGGACTTTGGAAGAATAAATAGTTATCCAAAACAACAACATCACAATAATTGTAAGTTATTAATTACTATTCAATTATTATTTATATAACCATTATTAGTCACAATCATTCATTAATAATTATGAATAATAATGTCAATATAATAGCCAACAGCAATGAACAATATTATTAGACTGAATTACCTATTATTAGTAATTATATTCAATAACAATAATATACTATTAATAACATTACCAACAATAATTAACAACAATTTATCATTAAACTAATAATATGAATACTATAAACCAATTAAATTGTTAACACTAAAGGGGTATAACAAACATTTTATATGAAGTCGAATCTATTTTGTTTATCAGTTGGCTCTAATTAGATTTAAACCTGTAGGATTATAATGAATTATAATGCAATTCACTTACACAAACACACAGTTTGAAGATGGGCTTTAAAGAAACATAAAAGTTTTATTAAAATTTTTTTTCATTTAATTGAACCAAAATATCAATTCATGTTGTTAAAGCGGCTTTTACTAATAGTTTCTTAAAAAAAAAAAAAATTTATCGAGCAAGTTTTCTTTTTGTAGAAACTCCAGGACCTGTTAACTTTCCTAGAAATCCATCTATTTTGTCTCCAAAATGCTGAAATTAAAAGACTGTTACTTTAATCAAAATTTAAAGGGCGTGATTTAGATAAATTGTTAAGACACATGTGCTCAGTTTCATGGCTGATATGTGCACAGCATACCAGCTGGTGGCGCCAGAGCACAAACCAAGTGTGATCAGGAATTCTGTGGGAAAAAATCTTTAAGGTTGAACACATTTAAAAAGATCAAGATAAAATTAAATCAACCAATTAATTTTAATGTGCACATATTTTTACTCAAAAGATATCTAGGGTACCCGGGGGTTAAGTAAAAATATTCATTTTAAGTTAAACATGCTGAAATGGATTTGATTAACTTAAGTGGTATACACCTAGCTGAACCCCAATTTTGGATCCACAAATAGCAGGCAGGTTTAGGTAGGAAGTTAGATCTAGAAATAGTTCCAAAAAACCCATAAGAAGACAAGAGAGCAATAAACTTTTTTCTAAAAACAGAATTTTGTTATCAAAATTTAAGAGAAAGGTATTAAGTGGCCATGGCTTAAATTATCTGGAAAAAAACTGCTCTTGGTAGGGTGGGTCCTGTGAAAGGCCTTAATTTGCATCAGAAAGAGTGGCCTCCAGCCTTGGCTGAGCATAGAGCTACCTGGAGAAATTTACATATGAACAAGTTAAGCTGGAACTGAACCTGAGGAACTGGTTCTGCACAGTGGGGGATGAAGTCTAGTTTTTTTTCTTTGGAAATTAAACCACAAAGTTTTATCTTAGTTAGACCTGTAAAATTATGAAAAGATTCCAAGGCCAAGCATGGCTACTAGCCTTATATTAAATTCAGCCTTGAAGTCACTGGATTTTATAGCCTGCAGGAATGAACATGCCAGGAGGCACATGCCAGGAGAGGATGGGATACACTCTGTGAGCCAAACCAGAGCTGGGCAGCTTTCCTTCACGTGTACTAAAGCACAGTTCCAGATCACCTCCCATCCACTGAAACCAGCAGGGGAGAAGCTCCAGCACACACATGGACGGCATGTAAGGTCCAAATACAGAGAGAGAGTCTTTATTTCAAATGTCTGGTTATATAGACAGCATGTCTCAACTCCCAGGGCCAAATCTAAACCTTTTGTCACTACAACCACCCCATGGTGTGGCCAGGGAGGCCCATTGGNTCAGCCTCTCTGCTGGCATTTCCCAGTCCATACTGCACAGCCAAAAGTTATACATTTTCAGGCATTTAGGTTGGTGTTTTTACCTGTGGGAACATACAAATCTCTTCCCATTGTTAGTTTCAAGACCTCAAAATTGAAAATTTATCAAAAAGTTTGGAATACAGAAGGAATATTATACCCCCTCCCTCTTTTTGTTTTTTAAATTTTTATGTTTTGACCTATAGTTGCCTAAGTTGTATTAAACATACCTATAAACAGGAACCAAGGTGTAAGTTTTCATCAAATTTGCTCAAAAAGTTTATGATTGACTGTATGCTTATTTGGGAAGTGAATTTAAACTTAATTTCTTTAAATTGTCATACAAGTAAAGGAAAAATGTTACAAGGTGATACTGTTTAACACAGAAAAATATAGAGACCATTTGTGTACCTTAACCCCAACGTTATTATTGGAAATTCAATACAGATTAGTAATAAAACAATTAACATTTTAAATTCCCAATTAGTTCAAATATATTACCATTTTAAACTGCAAACCTTACAAAGTGGATTTTAATAACTATCATCCTCCGAGCTCTTGGCCCTCTCCAAGCCTGGCATGAAAACCTGCTTTAAAGATTTTTCAATATCTAGTTCTTAATAAAATTTTCTTTTACAGTTCTTATTCCCATCAGTCAAATTAAGACTGGCTAGATATGCCCCATGAGAAGTTGTTACCATCATTACCACCTTGATTATTTTATTTATTTTTTTGTTTTTGTGGGAGCTTCTAGGAAGCTTCCTTTGTCACAAAAAGGTGCATTGCAGTCCTGCTAAGGGGAGAGGCACACACAGTGCCCACTTTGTGGACATTGTGGTGAACTGGCCTCATTGCATAGAGGTCAGTTGGTCACTTCTGTGACCTGACTGGAGAGGTAACTTCCTTCTCTGGTCCTTAACCTGGGACAACGAGACATGTTTTCCACTCTTGGCTGTAACTTTCCACCTGCCCAAGCCCAGGACAGGAATTTCATACCAGCTTCCCAGGTTGGTGGTCCACAACGGAGCCTTTTTCAAAACCAACTGGTCACCCAAATGAAATTCATGCCTCAAAACCAGCTACCCACTGGTCATCTCAACAAAATGCAGGCTTAGCCTGTATGCGCACAACAAATTTAAAAAGAAAAATGGCGGCCGTAAATTCCGCGATGATGTTAATTGAAATTTAAATTATTTTTTAAAAATTTTATACCTTTATTTTTTTATTCCCAAATACTCCAAAACTTATTAACACTTTAATACAATGAAAATCTGGTTGTATCTTTCAGATGTTGAAAGGACGTAACCGGTAGGTGGCAGTGTAGATCCATTAAGATGTTTGATTAATTTTTAAATTTTTAATAGATAACCCATAACCTTTGTTGAAACTGAATTATGTGTTGATCATTTAATATAAATCTTCATCTTGAGAAGGAAGGGCCAAGTTCCAACTCAGAGGCAGTGTTTTTACTGGTATTATAGCTGTTAACATTAAAATATACTTAGAACACAAGTACACACATCTATACACAGGTGTGCATGCACATATACATACATACATACACACATACATCCATATATAATAAGGAAAGGTTTGTTAGTTTGACCTGCAAGAGAGGAAAGCCACATTGTTTGATGTTCAATGAGAAACATGAAAATTTTTAATTTGTCATAGGGTTATTTTTACATAATTAGAATAAATGTCCTAGCAATACACAAAACAGCTGAGATCCATATGCCACCTCTTAGGCCCATTCCCAACCACTTGGCTTCAGTGAACTATCCCTAAAGTCTACTATTCTTTCCCTATTCTATCCCTCCTGGTTAACTATCCCTAGGCTGTCCCTATCCTATTTACAAATCTGAAGATTGAGGAGGGTGCCCCAAAGTAGACAGGTCAAAGTTGTTTGTAGTCTTGTCTTATTATTAAGGACTTTGGAAGAATAATAGTTATCCAAAATCACAACAATCACAATAATTGTAAGTTATTAATTACTATCAATTATTAATTATTAACCATTATTAGTCACAATCATCATTAATAATTATGAATAATAATTGTCAATAATAGCCAACAGCAATGAACAATATTATTAGACTGAATTACCTATTATTAGTAATTATATTCAATAACAATAATTATAACTATTAATAACTATTACCAACAATAATCAACAACAATTTATCATTAAACTTAATAATATGAATACTATAAACCCAATTAAAAATTGTTAACACTAAGGGGTATAAAACATTTTTTATGAGTTGAATCCATCTTTGTTTACAGTTGGCTCCTAATTAGATTTAAACCTGTAGGATTATAATGAATTATAATGCATTCACTTACACAAACACACAGTTTGAAGATGGGCTTAAAGAAACATAAAAGTTTTATTAAAATTTTTTTCATTTGAATTGAACCAAAATATCAATTCATGTTGTTAAAGCGGCTTTTACTAATAGTTCTTAAAAAAAAAAAAATTTATCGGAGCAAGTTTCTTTTGTTAGAACTCCAGGACCTGTTAACTTTCCTAGAAATCCATCTATTTTGTCTCCAAAATGCTGAAATTAAAAGACTGTTACTTTAAGTCAAAATTTAAAGGGCGTGATTTAGATAAATTGTTAAGACACCATGTGCTCAGTTTCATGGCTGATATGTGCACAGCATACCAGCTGGTGGCGCCAGAGCACAAACCAAGTGTAATCAGGAATTCTGTGGGAAAAAATCTTTAAGGTGAAACACATTTAAAAAGATCAAGATAAAATTAAATCAACCAATTAATTTTAATTGTGCACATATTTTTACTCAAAAGATATCTAGGGTACCCGGGGGTTAAGTAAAAATATTACATTTTAAGTTAAACATGCTGAAATGGATTTGATTACTTAAGTGGTACACCTAGCTGAACCCCAATTTTGGATCCACAAATAGCAGGCAGGTTTAGGTAGGAAGTTAGATCTAGAAATAGTTCCAAAAAACCCATAAGAAGACAAGAGAGCAATAAACTTTTATCTAAAAACAGATTTTGTATACAAAATTTAAGAGAAAGGTATTAAGTGGCCATGGCTTAAAATTATCTGGAAAAACTGCTCTTGGTAGGGTGGGTCCTGTGAAAGGCCTTAATTTGCATCAGAAAGAAGTGGGCTCCAGCCTTGGCTGAGCCATAGAGCTACCTGGAGAAGATTTACATATGAACAAGTTAAAGCTGGAACTGAACCTGAGGAACTGGTTCTGCACAGTGGGGGATGAAGTCTAGTTTTTTTCTTTGGAAATTAAAACCACAAAGTTTTATCTTAGTTAGACCTGTAAAATTATGAAAAAGGATTCCAAGGCCAAGCATGGCTACTAAGCCTTGATATTAAACTCAGCCTTGAAGTCACTGGATTTTATAGCCTGCAGGAATGACCAAGCCAGGAGGCACATGCCGGGAGGGAATGGGATACACTCTCTGAGCCAAACCAGAGCTGGGCAGCTTTCCTTCACGTGTATAAAGCCACATGTTTCCAGATCACCCTCCCATCCACTGAAACCAGCAGGGGAGAAGGCTCCAGCACACCACATGGACGCATGTTAAGGTCCAAATACAGAGAGAGAGTTTTATTTCAAAATGTCTGGTTATATAGACAGCATGTCTCAACTCCCAGGGCCAAATCCTGGACCTTTTCGTCACTACATCCCACCCCACCCCATGGTGTGGCCAGGGAGGCCCCATTGGTTTAGAATGCTACCCATCTGTGCCTTTAATCCCAGCACTCAGGAGGCAGAGGTAGGTGGATCTCTGTGGGTTCGAGGCCAGCCTGGTCTACAGAGCGAGCTCCAGGACAGCTGCTACTAAAAGGGAGGCCCTGTCTCAAAAATACCAAAAAAAAGGATAAAACTAGAATGCTACCCATCTTAACTAAATTTTCCCACAAACATTTTTTTCATTTACTTTTGTATTTATGAGTGTTTTGCTTGACCTCCTCTTTGTAGGTGTACTGTGTGCATACAATGCCTATGGTTCTCTCTGTTGAATAGCTGCCCTCTGACAGACCTTAAACAGAGGTCATCTTCCAAAGCTTGGTTGCACCTACTTGCCTGGGATCATCACAGCCAAGCTTGTTGACTTTACACTCTGCAAGAAAGGAGGGGGCAGGGCGTGGTGGCACACGCCTTTAATCCTAGCACTTGGGAGGCAGAGGCAGGCGGATCTTTGTGAGTTCAAGGCCAGCCTGGTCTACAGAGTGAGTTCCAGGACAGCTGGGGCTATAGGGAGACTCTGTCTTGAAAAGACCAAAAAAAAAGAAAGGAGGGGCAGGAAGAATCAGCCACATTTTCCAACCAACCAGTGTAGTTGCATAAGGGGGAGCTGGTGGTATGTAAACTGATGGAGAGAGTAGGCCCTCTTTCACCTTCTTGTGCAGCTATGGAGAAGTCACCACCCACACTTGGATGAAGACTTTCCAGAGTGGTCTCAGAAGGAAAGCACACACTCTCCTGTAAACAAACCCTTGGCCCACTGCTCTGTAGGAATCTCAGTAGACTATGGTTTTGCAAACCACAGCTGGGTGAAATGGTACCTGGTTTGTTGGGGCCAAGGGCGGAGTGGGTGGAGAATTGTTTACACCTCCCCCAAGGAATTTTAGCCACAAGACTGTCCTATGAGTGCTGGGAACGAAACCCAGGTCCTTTGCAAGAGCAGTCAGGCCTCTTAACCACTGAGCCACCTCTGTAGCCCCAGGACTTTGGACTTTTAATTTGTTGGAATTTTTACAAGACAGTGGGACCTTTTCTTTTTGGTCCTTTTGTGACTGGGTCTTCAGCCATTCTTTGGAATCTCTGAACCAAAGAATTGTCCTTTTGCCTGCACTAGTATAGTTGCATGTTTATGGCTTATAATTAAATCCTGCAGCTTACTTTCAGGCACTTTATTACCTGTGTGTTTTTGTATTTGTTGTCTTTGTGCTCTGCCAAGCTCTGTGGATGTACGTCCTGAGTGTGTTTGCTATGGTGCTGTTTCAACACTTAACAGGTACTCTCTGTGGGAAGTAATTGCAGACGAATGAAAGTCTGAAGAAATGTGGTAAATGCTTTTGTCTCACTTTCGAGTGTATCTTTTCAAAAAAGTTATTTTTGTTGAAGTATAATTTATATTCCCAGAAAATGCCCTGAGCCTGGCTTGATGAATGTTGCGCTTGGGTGGTCACTCCCACGTCACAGCTGACATGAAGAGCATGGTGTGACCAGCATTCCCAATACTTCCCTCGTGTCCCACTTATACTTTACAATCTTTAAAATTTTCTTTCTTTTCAATAATGAAAAGGAATTCATGTTCACTATTAAACAATTAAAACCAGAGAAAAGGAAAAAGCTCTTTTTTAATGCATGTGTTTTAACATTTTGACATTTTCAATGCCTATATGTGCACCCTAATGTACTTTAAAAATGGAAATAGGATTGTAAGGTTTGCATTTTCTGTTCCTAGCTTTTCTTATGACACATTTCTCTATGAATGCACATACTGTTAACATATTTCCCCATGAATACATGTATGCCTAACTTGGTTCTTTAATGATAACATGGCATTCTCTGTGTGTATGTGCCACAGTTTATAAAATCCATTCCCTTTTAGTTATGATTGTTGAGTTAAATACAGTGAACCCCAATGAACCTACAAGTCACATATATTTGGTTCCTAGAACAGTCTTTTAATTAACAGTTTTTTAAATATGTGCATACATGAATCCATATACAGAGAAGTTGAGAATAGCATGTTCCCTGAATGATATAATCAATATAGAAAGAATAGAATAAAGACATACTTTTTCTTAAATCTTCAGTACTTCTCTCGAAAATAGATGTCACTAACATTTTAATCTTGGTAAAATAATAGCATTAGTACGCTGATGGGGCCTTAAGTGATAGAAGTGTTCTTTGTTAGCCTTGCCTTGTGCAAGGTGGTTGTGTTGGTGCATGCCTCTATTCTTAGCACTCAGGAGACAGAGGCAGGTGGCTCTCTGTGAGGCTGAGGCCAACCTGCGATGTTTACATAATGAGTTCCAAGCTGATCAGGGTTACATTGTGAGACCCTGCCTCAAAATGACAACAAAAACAAATAGAAAACAAAAACCAAAAACACTTGCCTCAGAACAATAAAAGCACTTGTTAGATGACTAAATTTATCCTTTAGATCAGGGGTCAGCACACATCCTCTGTGTAAAGAGCCAGGTAGTAAACACTTTAGATTTTATAAGCCACCGGACCTGCACTGCAATCCCTCATCACTTACAGAGCACTGCAGCTCACTTAGATAATGATAAGCACATAGACCAGCTGTGTTCCAAGGAAATGTCATTTAGCTCAGCAGCAGGATTTGCAGGGCACACTCTAGTTTGAGGTATGCACCATCGTTAACTAGTATGTGTCTTTTGTTTTAAAATGTGGATATTGAATCAGCACAGTAATTACACAGTTCCGGGAATGGGCATGATGCAAAGCTTTTTAGCTCATCCTCTTCGAGGGTCTGGTGGGGCATGTATCATGCAGCTCAGGATAGTCTCCCTCTGACCAGCTTGCTTTTGGTTTTCTGGTGATGGTCTGTGTGTCTTGCTTTGTTCTTGTTCTTTGTACAAGATGTTCGTTGTCCAGGCTTCTCAGTCTCTTCTAGAGACTTGTCAAAACTTCAAATACAGAGTCTTGAGTTACTCAACAATGATTTAATTCTTACTTTCTCCCACCAAATACAGCTAGTCATTGATTGCTGGGGATCTGCTCTTCTGGGTTATGCAGGGGAGGCTCTAGCAGCTCGCTGGTTTGCTGACCATGCTTGTAGCCTCTGCAATAGGGGCAAGGTGAGCAATTCTACCACATTGTCTCCCAAGATTCCCTGCCTAATTGAAGTTCGAACTTGGGAATCATATCCTTGCTGGAGTAGTATATTTGTTGCTTTTCTATTATGCTGGCAAAAGTACTATACCTGACCAAAAGAGCTTAAGGAAGAAAGGATTTACTTCAGCTTACACTTCCAAGGTACAGTCATTGTATCATGGTGGGTAAGATACTGGCAGGGAGCAGGAGGTGTTGGCCACATTGTATCTGCAGGAAGTGGAGAGTGGTGTTCAGCCCACTCTCTCCTTTTCATCCGGTCCAGGACCCAACCCACAGAATGGTCAGCCCCATACAGGTGTGCCTGGAGGGTGTGTCCTTGGTGATTCTTGATCCTGTCATTCCTGAAACATTCAAATGATTGCTGCTTGAGAGTCCTATCTTTACTTGCCAAAGTTCAGTGTGGTTTGGTTTGGTTTGGTTGTTTGTGTTTGTTTTGTTTTGCTTTACTTTTTTTTTTTTTTTGGCTTTGCTCTGCTTTGCCAAGGTCTCCTGTAGCTTCAGCTGGCCTGAAACTAACTATGGAGACCAGGCTTGCCTCAATTTC
>VZQC01014995.1:2704342-2714770 GCA_009823505.1 Rhizomys pruinosus | reverse complement strand
AAGGGAGGGAGGGAGGGAGGGAGGGAGGGAGGGAGGGAGGGAGGGAGGGAGGGAAAGGGAAGAAAAAGAAGGAAGGAAGGAAGGAAGGAAGGAAGGAAGGAAGGAAGGAAGGAAGGAAGGAAGGAAGGGGAAAAGGAAAAGGACAAAGAAAAGAAGAAAGAGAAAGAAAGAGAAAGAAAGAGAAAGAAAGAAAGAAAAAGAAAGAAAGAAAGAAAATCAATCTAGACACAAGACTTAAGACCTTCTCAAAACTTAAAAATGGAACATGGTTTTAAATGTAATATATGAAACTGCTAGAGGGTAACCTGAGAAAGTACATCAGTGACCTTGGGTTTAGTGGTGCTTAATTACATAAAATAGCAAAAGCATGTTCTTTAAAAGAAAAATGGCTGTAAGCATGATTTCATGGAGACAACAACAACTTTGATTTTGCAACAGACCTTATACAGATTGGAGACAACCACATAATGGAAGAATACCACAGTGATATGCATAGTAAAAACCATTATCTAAAACATTCACATTTCTGGTGGGGGATGTACATGATAGAACTACTTGGGATGGCAGTTTGGTACATTTTACATAGGTAAACATGGTCAAACCATACAATCCAGAAACAGTCTTCTAGTTATTTGCTTAAATGAGTTGAAAACTTAAACATCCACCCAGGAAAACTGCACATGAATTTTATAGCAGCTCTATTCATAATTGGCAAAAATGGAAAGCAATCAAAATGTTCTTTTGTAGTTGAATGGATAAACAAGATGTAGTAAATACATATAATGGAATATTATTCAGTGAAAAGAAGAAATGGGCCACCCAGACATGAAAGAACATGGGGCAGTGCTAAAATACATGTTACTGAGACAACCCTGTCTGGAAAGGCTGCACAGTGCATGATTCCATCTATGTGACATTCTAGAAAGGGCAAACCATGGCAATAGTACAGTTATCAGTGGTTGTCAGCTGCTCAGAAGGGTGAGAGAAATGGGGAAAGCACTGGTGGGCATGGGTGATTGGGGGGGCTATGAAACTGCATGATGGTGTGCAGGCAAACACTCGGGGGGCTATGAAACTGCATGATGGTGTGCAGGCAAACACTCGGGGGCTATGAAACTGCATGATGGTGTGCAGGCAAACACTCGGGGGGGCAATGAGACTGCATGGTGGTGTGCAGGCCAACACTCGGGGGGCTATGAAACTGCATGATGGTGTGCAGGAAAACACTCGGGGGCTATGAAACTGCATGATGGTGTGCGGGCCAACACTCGGGGGCTATGAAACTGCATGATGGTGTGCGGCCAACACTCCGGGGACTATGAAACTGCATGATGGTGTGCAGGCAAACACTCGGGGGCTATGAAACTGCATGATGGTGTGTGGCCAACACTCGGCGGGCTATGAAACTGCATGATGGCGTGCAGGCAAACACTCGGGGGGCTATGAAACTGCATGATGGTGTGCAGGCCAACACTCGGGGGGCTATGAAACTGCATTATGGTGTTCAGGCAAACACTCGGGGGCTATGAAACTGCATGATGGTGTGCAGGCCAACACTCGGGGGGCTATGAAACTGCATGATGGTGTGCAGGCAAACACTCGGGGGCTATGAAACTGCATGATGGTGTGCCGGCAAACACTCGGCATTGTGCATTTGTCAAGCCCACAGCATGTGCAACTCAGTATGCAAATCATCGATCTTGATGATATTAACAGTAATACGCCCATGGTGGTCCAGTAATCTAACAAATAGACTCCACTTGATGTAAGATTAGTAACAGGGCAATGCTAATGTCCAGGGGACTTACAGGAGAGCCTTATGCTTTCTGTACAGTTTTTCTGTAATCTTAAAGTCATCTAAAAGATAAAGTATCCTAGTTTGTTTTGTAACTTAGATGCTACTTTTTAATAATTTTGCTTCCATATAACTTGAGCTTTCAAAATAAGGTTCTGAGGTACTTCCCTGTGGGAAAAGTGTCATGTCTTGCTGTAGTCAGTGTGACATCTCTCTTTGCTTCTCTGAGGGCTTTTTACTTTTTGATGGGTCTCATGGGTATGATTGCTTGACAGCCAAGCTCTGAAGAGATGTTATGTTACTATGTATTTATTGTCCCTTTCACCCCTCCCTCCTTTCCTCCCTCTCTCCCTCTCTCCCTCCCTCCCTCCCTCCCTCCTCCCATCCCCCATCCCCCATCCCTTTGGTCCTCTTTAATGTGATCCTGGAGAGTCCTGTAATGGAAATTTCCTATAAATATGTAGTACAAGTATTTAAAACAAGTTTTAGGTTTATAAAGGAGCAATTTACCTACCTAAATATACTTTTTGAAAAATATTATCTTGGACATTTTTAGACAATAGATTAAAAGTTAGGTACAGAACCTTTGGTTTGTGATGTGAGAGGATTCAGATTGCTAGTAGACAAGAGCTACCTATGCTCAGACCTTGTGTTCCCTGCCTTGAAGGAAGAAAGCCTGTCCTCTACCTAATATGAGGATGTGTGACAGCAAAACCCTAGTTGACTTTCCATTGTCTTCAGAGTAAAGTCCGGCCTTCTTAACAATGCTGTTAGTATTTTCAGACACTGGACTTCCTCTGTCAGCAGTGTTGCAGAGGATATAGAGCTGTGCTGGCCGCTCCTGTCTGTACATGAGGCCTCATTGCTTGCTGTGTGCCCCAGCCCAACCCACAGGCCCACAGTCTCTGGCACCTTGCAGCACTAGCATGTTTTGGGAGCTACTTTGTCTAGCACTGCTTTAAATCGTTATTGCCACAGAAACTTCCAGAACTCTGCATGCATTTAATTTGTAGGATTTAAGACTGTATATCATTCCATCTTCGTCTGCTTGGGTTGCTCCCTTGAGTTGGTGAGTTTTCTAGGTTTTTCATTTGTTTCCTTGTCTTCCACTAGAAGCCACAGCTGGTTCAGGAGACAAAGAAATGTGGAGGACTATTTCCTTGGGTGTTGTGGGCCAGGATTGGAAGCAGTGTACATCACTATACCTGCAGTTCTTTGGCTGGGGCTGTCATATTCAGCTATAAATGAAGACGAGGCTTGGAAATCTAGTCTAACTGTGCATCCATGAAGAAGATGAAATTGTTTGTGCATCATCTATATCTTCTTCATTGGCCTTTATATAGAACTAATCTACTTTCAGATTTGAATTCACATCACTTTCCATTGAGATAGAAAGCTGCTTTCATGTAGAGTGTTGTGATTAAAAGGGGTTGAGTCCCTCCTGGTAAAAAATGAGTTTAGATTCTATCTTCTATAGTTATATATGATTCTTTCCATATTTTGACATATTTATCCATCAGTACTTTTATCACTTTACAAAGCTAGATATTACAGAAGACTTCATGAAAAAATGTGCTGATGGCACCTCTGTGTGTGTTGTCCATTATTTGTTAGAAGATTAAGCCATCTCTAGATGCGTGGTATGTGTCCTAGTCCTACTAATATTTAAAGGAATTGGTTTTCTCAAATTCAACATAGTAAGAAAATTAGAATTCAATCAGTGTGATAAATCATTGAACTTGCCAAAGGACCTGAATATAAATTAAACCTTTAAAAGCAATAACCTCCTTTTACTTTTGGCACTACCAGGAGATAATGGAACTCTTAAATAGAATGGATTTGATTTGCAAGTACTGTAATTGTTTCCTCAGTTGCTGCTGTTTTCCACAGTATTATGTTTTATTCTTTCAAAGTTTAATCAATAACCAAGGTGAGTGAACTGTCTCTTTTTCCCCATTTCCTACTTAAAATATTCTCTGATTTCTAGATCTGACATCAAGACTGTAAGTGTGCATATACTTGTGTCAGATATATGTTAAAATAATTACCTGATCAAAAAATGATTTTAAACATAAACTAAAAATCTGAGGATATTAACATAAAGGAGCATTGTCCCAGACCGTTTGCATATGTTGGAGCTTGCTATCCCCATGTAGAGCTAACACCCTTCAACAGTGTCAGACTCAGAGACCCTATATCTAGAGCTTATTCATTTAATTATTTTTGTTTTTTGAGACAGGATATATGTGTAGCCAGAGCTGGCCTATATATAACTCACTATGTAGACCAGGCTTGCCTAGATTTCACAAAAATCTACCTGTCCCTCCCTCATGAGTGCTGGGATTACAGGCATATGCCACCACACCTGGCATGTACCCAGACCTTTAAACCAGTACCTTATTCCTGCATCTGAGCAACAGCGATCACCAGGTTAGTCTGGTACATCAAGCCCTCATCTAACTGTAGGAAATTTGGTGTCAGATTTCCTTGGATGCTCACAGATCAAAGCCACCTTTGTACTAAAAACAATGACATATATGCTTTCTCAGTTCTGGAGAATAGAGTTCAAAATTAATGTTTAATTCAAGCCTCCACAGAGTTGCCATCCCCTCTGGAGATGCCCAGGGGGAATTGGCTGCCACCTCTTTCGGGTCTTATGGCTCCCAGCTGTCCTTAGTGAGTGACCACATTTCTCTGCCTCCTGAATGTGGTGGCCATTCACCATCTTGCCTTCTGACTGTCACACCTCCCTCTGCCTCTCACTTAGAAGGATGTGAAATTTCATCTAGAGGCCACTTGAATAACCCAAATTAATCTTCTCTTTTTGAGATTCTTAAAATTATTACATCTGTAAAATGTTTGTATCATGTAACATTCACAGACTCCAGAGGTGTAGAGGCCAGAGATATCTTTATCACTTCTCCATCTTATTTCTTGAAGCAGGGCCCTTCACTGAACCTAGAGCTCTGATTTGACTACACTATCTGGTCAATAAGCTCTGGAGAGTCTCTTGTCTCCATCTCCCTAGAGCTGGGAGACTCCAGACTCAGTTTCTATTGTGGGTGCTGTGGTTCTGAACTCAATCTCCTGCTCAGACAGTGAGCATTTTACCCACTAAGCTAACTCCCTAGCGCCAGTTCTTTTATTCTGAGAATGTCATACATGTCTACAATGTACTTTAATCACATCCACCCATCTCCCTCCAGCTCTCCCCACGTCCCAACGCCTCCGGAAAGCTTTCATACCCTCTTTACATATCCCACTAAATCCACTTAGTTTTGCCCCTATGCACAGGACGAATGGTGTAAGATCATGCGCTGGAGCAGGACTGCCTAGTGGCCACACCCAAAGAAAAATGACCCTCCCTCCCCCAGCAACTAGCAACTTCCTGTAGCTCCTCACCTAGGGGTGGAGCCTTGTGTGCATGTCCTGCCCTGCCTTCTAATGAAGGCTCACAGACCAGACAAGAGAAAACTAAGCAGAGTTCAGTGCTTTTAGTCATTTTTCCTTTGTTTCACTGTCTGACTTAGCTTTTCTATTACTATAATCTACTCTATGCTGGGTATGAAGGTGAAAGCAATAGTGTAAAAGTTGCCCTGAGAGGGCTGGGCATGGTGGTGCACTCCTTTAATCCCAGCACTTGGGAGGCAGAGGCAGGCGGATCTCTGAGTTCAAAGCCAACCTGGTCTACAAAGTGAGTTCCAGGAAAGCTGGGGCTACAGGGAGACCCTGTCTCAAAAAGACAGATTAAAAAAAAAAAAAGTTGCCCTGAGGAAAAGATATATCAGACTATCATCGAAAATAATGGTTTTTTTTAATTTTGTAATTAGAAAATTACCTCTTTTGGGAAATTTACAAACCTTAGAACAGCCTGAAGGAGAAGGAAAACCTTATAAACGTAACTATGTAGAAATAATGAAATAATGATTATTGCTGGGTGGTTCTTTTTTTTTTTTTTTTGGTTGTTTTTGGTCTTTTTGAGAGCACACCTCCCCAGTAGCGCCTGCTGGCCTTGATCTCACAGAAACTTGCCTGCCTCAACCTCCTGGGATTAAAGGTGCGTGTTGCCACACCTGGCCCTATTTTGCTTGTTTACCATATCATATTGGTTCCCTCCCTAGGTTGAAACACATTCATTACTACTATAGGAAACAGAAACAGAGTCTGTGCTAAGGCCTAGAGTCTGCTTTCTTCCTCACTTAAGACATCACCTTACTGACCTGAATCTGACTGAGGTAGAAAGCCTGGTGTCTGTAAGCATTGCCTTAAATGGAAGTCTATCCCTTGTTAGTATTAGTGCTTCCTGAACATATCCGTAGGCCACTCTCTAGCGTGCTTGGCAAAGCACTGAACTTGGGATGTTTCTGAGGAGAATGAAAGTCATTCATGAACAGTACAGCTAAGGTCTGAATGAGTACTTCATGCCCATGTTCTCTTGTGTGCGTGTGTGTGTTTGTGTGTGCATGTACACGCACCACAGCATGCGTGTTGTCGGATGACATCGTTCTCTGTGGACTCAGATCTTCGGGCTTTCAATTCAAGCACTTTTCCCCACTGAGCCATCTTGGTTGCCTCCTTTCACATGTTTTAAAGGTCACAGTACATATCACTTAAAATAACAGAGACTTTCTAGAATAAGGAGCTTGTTAAACCTGGAGTGATTACTTCTTTCCCCTTAATGCCTGTTACAAGAAACTTTGTAGAGCATAATTTGTGAAAAACAGTTTTAATGAATTTACTTAAGGGGCTTCCAAATGTTTACTATATGGTAGGATTTCGTTGATCAAAAACCATCAGTCTGTATCCATATCTATATATAAGTATCACCATCTCTTTGCCCAGGTCTATTTCTTGAGAAATGGCTCATTGGATGTTGCTGTCATACAGACCTCATTATGGATGCCTTACATTCTCATACATTCATTCAGTGGCTTTGCTTTCCCTTGAGGGAACTGAGAATTAACATTGAGGAATAGTAACAGGCAGAGTGAAAGTTCAAGGGAAGAGTGAAAGAGATGTGTGGTTTTTTTAAAATGTAGTGTGAAATGCTCCCAACCTCTCCCACCAAGTGTCATTTGGCCTGAAGCTGGATTAGTTCTCATCTGTTTAAATCAGAACCATATTTCACTATTTCCTAACTGCTGTGAAATGCAGGTTCTCAGGATGTGTCACGAAAGCAAGGATGTAATCCTAGTAGGAAACTGCTTTCTTTTAAAAGAGAATAATTAGCGGGGCTGGAGAGATAGCCTAGCGGTTAAGAGCACCGACGCTCTTGCAGAGGACCCGGGTTCAATCCCCAGCACCCACATGGCGGCTAAGAACCGTCTGTAACTCCAATTCCAGGAGAACTCCAGTTCCAGGGGAATCCGAGACCCTCTTCTGACCTCCGCGGCATTGCACGACACGGGTGCACAGACCTGCATGCAGACAGTACATTCATACACATACAAAAATAAATAAATTAATTAATTAAAAAAAATAAAAAAAAAAGTTGATATAATGGTGTGTGTCTGTGTGTGTCTGTGTGTGTGTGTGTAGGTACTAAACTGGAAGGAAGCATATGGAAATATTAGTTCTGTTAGTGTTGTAGAGTTGTGGGAGATTTCATATTATTTTACATTTTGTTACAAACATCATGGGTTATTTTTAAAGTTTGTTGTGCTATAATTGATATATAATTTACATGCATTTAAGACGCATAATTTGCTAAGTTTTGATATGAGATATGCCCATGAAACCAACATCACCATCAAGATAATGCACATACACACACCTGTCACCTCCCCAAAGCTCCTCACTTCCTCTGCTATCTTCCCTTGCTCACACCCCTGTGAGGCAGCCCGTGCTGGACTCCTGGTATTACCTTCTCATTTCCTAGCATTCTGTGCAAATGGAATCATAAGGTACATGTTCTCTTTGGCTTCTTTTCCCCACAGTTACTTTGCAACTCATCTGTATAGTTGTCTGTATCACTTGTTTATTCCTTTTTATTACTGAGAAGTTCCACTTGCAGATGTATATTATAGTACACAGTTTTTGCAAGCCAACAAATAGCTCGATAATTAGGAAAACCCTCGTCCTTCTGAGCATACTCCAGGCCTGTCTTGGACCTTGAGAATCTGTTCCCTTCCATTTTTTCCCTGTCTGGAAGTTTGGGGGTAGTTCTCCTGGCCTGACAGTGACCCTAAGGGCAGTAGGCTGATGTATACACACCATATTGGCTCAACATAAAGCTCTGCCAAGTTTTAACACTTGAGTGTGCATAAGGTGTGTCCTTATGATCAGAGTTTTTTATTTCAGTGTCTAGGAGACTCAGTCCTGGTCAGTGGCATTTTGAGGAAACACTCTTGTGCTTGGCCTCTGTCAGAGTTGAAGAAGGTTTTGTTGAACGAGCTCCACTTCTCACAGGTTGGCATCGACTAACTTCTCTTAACCATGCTTTTCCTTGCCCAGCACCCATGAACGCCTGACTGTTCTCTTTCCCACCTCTACTTAACACCCCATCTCTGTGCAGAGTGGCCCCCTTACCCCCATCACCTCTGTCACTCTGCAGTCCTGACCTTTATCTGGGTGGAGTAGACAGCCNAAAAAAAAAAAAAAAAAAAAAAAAAAGAAGAGGTTATTTAAGCTTACGAGTGACAGTTCCAGAGAGTTAGAGTCCATTGTGGTGGGAGGCATGGTGACCAGGGCTAGAGCAGAAAGCCCGAGGTTCACATCTAGCAGTGAGCACAGGAAGTCAAGAGAGAGAGAGACTGAAGACTACAAGTCTTGTTAAACTCACTGGGCCCACCCCAGTTGACTTCCTCTAGCATTGGCACACCTTCTAAGCCCTCCTAAATCAGCACCACCAATTGAGGACAAAATGTCTGAATACTTGAAGCCTATGGGGGACATTCTCATTCAAACCACACACCCACCATCCTGGAAGTCCATGTCTAAAGATTCGTAAAGTTCATTCATTCCCAAGTTCTCTGCTCTCCTTTTCTGTATTTCACTGTCGCAATTGGTTCTAGTTTTAAATGTAAATTTGGGGCTGTACTCCAGGCCTGCTGAATAGAAGTCTCCAGGTAGTAATGGTGAGGAAGCCCCTACCCTCAGCAGGTGCTGATGAGCCTCTGCTCCCAAGCCAAGCCACAGCAGGTGAATAGAGAAGCTGAAGAAGTTAAGGTTGAGAAGGATTAACATGCCTAAAGTCACCAGCTGTCTAGTTATGTAGCCAAGATTCATTATCAGTGTCTTGGTAACTTTTGGACTGTTAGCATCCCAATTTCTTAAGGAAAAAAATATTTGCATGTATTTAGATATGTGGTTCCAAATCTTAGCTAACAGGTATCTCTTTTATTGTTTTATCCAATAAGAGTTTACATTGACTAACTTAAAATTAATAGCTATTTTGACATTGTAGCTCAGACTCCAGGATTATCTTGAGATTGTCAGTACTTCTGTGCCAAATCTTAGTCAAAAGCAGAGGGACACTTGTTTTAATTAGCCTAAGGTCTTTCATTATTTGATTAGTTTCCCAAAGCATCTTAAAGACCCCTTTATCTCTTTGCACTGAAGGACATTTTTCATGTATGTATTTTCATGTAATGCTGTCAGGTGAGTTACTAGGATGTATTAGAAGGACATGAAAGATATGCTGCTGTTAAGACAGTGCCCAGATCTTAGAAGTGCACCACAGTGGAAGTTCTGTTTTGCTGGTGCTCCTCCACCACCAGGTGTATCTGAGACCCAGGTCTGACCTAGAGGATCTCCCAGTCATCACCACATGACCTTCAAGGTGTCCATGGGTGAGACAGCCCATGAGGTTGTACAGTGTTATCCTCATTGTGCACCTATCTTGTTGGCTAGACCTCAGTCACTTGGGAACACCTGACTGCCAAGGAGGCTGGGCTCATGTGCCTAGGGGAGCAATGATGTGGCTCCAGTGCTCCGGAGATCTAACACTGTGATTCTGCGTGGGGTTTATGGCCTGTCCTAATGCAGAGCATGGTGAGTGGGGGGGGGGGACAGATACAGTTGTGATTGTTGCCCCTCAGCTCCTAGTTCTAATTTGTGGAACATAGAAGTAATGAATTGTTCTAGCTCTTTCCACACCTTCACCAGAGGTCTTCCATCACCGGGGGCTCTCTTGTAGCAGTGTCTCAGAGGTACTTACTTTACATATCTGCAGTCTTTTCCCTCTTTTTCATGTACACCTCTCTTCCCACTGCTTAAATGCACTGCCTGCTTAGAGACCCAGAGACACCTAGTGCCCCTGCTTTGCCAGGAATCCTGTTCTTCAGACTCCCTTAAGAGGCTAGAGGGTAGTAGATTCAGGCCAGCAAGAACACAGTATCTGTTGCCCATTGCTGTGGAATAAAATTTCCATAGAACCAGATATTTTTCCTCACAATCTTTGTGTTGATTTGCCCCGCTTGCTGCTGGTTGGAGTCACTCCAGTGGCCAAGGCAGCTAGGATGCTCAGCTGGAACAGATGACCCTCAGAGGCTACTCAACCCCCAAATGTGCCTCCCTCCCTCCCCTCCCTTCCCCTCCCCTCCTCTCCCCTCCCCTCCCCTCCTCTTCCCTCCCCTCCTCTCCCCTCCCCTCCCCTCCTCTCCCCTCCCTTCCCCTCCCCTCCTCTTCCCTTC
>VZQC01014995.1:2621520-2697991 GCA_009823505.1 Rhizomys pruinosus | reverse complement strand
TTTTTTTTGTTGGTTTTTGTTTTGAGACAGGGTCTGATCTTGTAGCCTCTGGATGGTCTGAAACTCAAGCTGTCCTAGAACTCAGAGAGATGCCTCAGCTGTGATTTGAATCTGGATCCTCTTTCAGAGCAGCCAGTGTTCTTAACTGCTGAGCCATCTCTCCAGCCCCCAAGGATGATGATGATGGTTGTTGTTGTTGTTGTTGTTGTTATTTTGGTCTTTTTGAGACAGGGTCTCCCTGCATCCCTAGCTATCCTGGAACTCTCTAGGTAGACCAGGGTGGCCTTGAACTCACAGAGATCCACCTGCCTCTGCCTCCTGAGTGCTGGGATTAAAGGCATGCACCACCACTCCTGGCTTCCCCAAAGATTATTTTTAAACAGTGAAACTAACTAGGTAAACAACCAGAAAATTGAAGGAAATGGTGTTATGAAGAAAGACACATATTTTTTGGCAAGAGATAGTTGAACAGAGTTTTGGACATAGGAAGTAGTATGAGCCACTATAAAGCATAGAGAATGCTTCCTTTGATACTTGGAAGGGCAGGCAGAGCCTCAGCAGGCCTATATTTCTTACAGAGCAGCAGTGTCTGTGCTTAAATCTGCATGTTTCCATTTTAGGCATGAAGCTGCCATAAAAATGACTCATTACCTTATCGCCATTTCTTCATGAGTACTCGGCCAAAGGGGAGCAGGAATGAGCTGTGCCAGATAATATTTTTGGCAAAGTGTATGCCCAGAAAGCCTGGTTACTGCTGCGCCATTATGTGTTGCCCTGCTGCCTGAGGAAAGTGAGCCATGCTTGACTCCAGGAGAATGCTTGAAGAGTTAGGATCCAGAAGGCTTCAAGGCAAGCAAGTCTGTGGAATACCACCACAGGCCTAGTCTGCACACTTACATATTTGAGGCTGGCCTCACGTAGGGTAACTGGCTGCCTTTTTTTTTTTCTTTTTGTGTTTTGACTATATTGTGTACATGTATGTAAGCACAGCTGTATGTAAGTGGCCATTCTGAGCAGCTAAGCGCATAGTCAGGGAGGGGGACTTAGGGACCCCCAAGAGCACTGGGAAGTGTTGGAGGCGGTCCAAGGACATTTGAATCCTTAGGGACTACAATTTGGCATATAGACATCACACAAGGGTGTCAGGAGACAACAGGGAAAGCCCTGGTGTCCACTGAGACTTTCTCCTACTGAACCCAGGTACAGACCTTGGCACCTGGCCCTGGGGAAATCAGTAGATTAAGGGTGTACAGTAGTTTCGTGAGTATATCTCACTGGGTGGGTGATTGGGATTCACCTGACTTGGATGTGAGGGACTCCAGCTGCATTGCAGCAGAGGCCTTGTGACCTTCCATCCTACAGGACCAGGAGTGCCCAGGGCCCTCTGGGTGAGGCTTTTGGCCTGGGGGGTTCTGGCCGGCTTGGGTGTTGTATGGCTTAGTCCATTGGGCTAACTCATTTGCTGGTTGGGTGAGGAGTGTTGGTCTGTACAGTGTTAGGATAGAGTTGAGATTTTGGAGCCTAAAGTATCCATACCTGTACATCAATTAAGAAGTCAACAAACACCTGAACAATATAACCAACATCAGTGTCAGCTCAATAAACACATAAGCTTCACGTTAGAACCACTCCCAACGGAAGCTGTCCAAATGCCTAAAGCTCAAGGAAAGACAGACTCAGGTAGAGCTCCACCAAACACAAATATCCCTATTCAAGTAACCTCTAATGAAGACCCATTGGATATAACTCAGGATATAGATCTCAAGAATAATTATGAATATGATAAAAATTAAGGAGTTGAGGGAGTTTATAAACAGGGAAGTCTGGGTTCTAAAAGAAGACAGGGTAAATTGAAAGAGGACAAAGATAAATTGCAGAATGAAATTACAAAATATATAGAAACATTGAAGAAAATTCAAGTTGAAATGAAAAAAGAAATGCAACATTCCACAAACAGCTTGGAAAGAATGGGAGAAACTCTTAATAGTAGAAAATGGAGGGGCTGGAGAGATGGCCTAGCGGTTAAGAGCGCCGACCGCTCTTACAGAGGACCCAGGTTCGATCCCCAGCACCCACATGGTGGCTGAGAGCCGTCTGAAACTCCAATTCCAGGAGAACTCCAGCTCCAGGGGAATCCGAGACCCTCTTCTGACCTCCGCGGCATTGCACGACACGGGTGCACAGACCTGCATGCAGACAGTACATTGATACACATACAGAAATAAATAAAATTTAAAAAGAAAACCTATAAAAAAATAGTAGCAAATGGAATACCAAGATTGGAAGAATTGGATAAATCAAGTAAAGATTATGAAAAAGTTTTTAAAAAGGAGTAGAATAACCAGGAACTGTGGGGTACTATGAAAAGACCAAACCTACAAATTATAGTGATAGAAGAGGAAGAAAACTCAAAGAATAATGGTATGGCCTTGGTCTTCAACAAAATTTTAGAGGAAAGTTTTCCCAAATTAAAGCAAGAGCTACTATACAAGTATTAGAAGCATATAGAACACCAAGCAGACAGAACCAGAAAAATTCTCTATGCCATATCATAGTAAAAACACTGGATGATCAAACCAAAAGAAAGGATACTGAGGGCTGCAAAAGAAAAACAAGTTACTTACAAAGGAAAGCCTATCAGAATTATAGCTGATTTCTCAGTGCAAATGATGAAAGCCAGAAGAGCCTGGTCTAAAATATCCCTGGTTCTAAAAGACTATAGATTCCAACCCAGAGTACTTTATCCAGAAAAAAATGTCTATTATAATTGAAGGAGAAAGGAAAATGTTCCATGATATAAATAAGTTGAAAGAATTCCTCTCCAATACGCCATCCCTGCAGTGAATACTTCAAGCAATACAAGGAACGGAGGGCAGGGATGACTATAACCAAGCAACACCAGAAAACAAATGATACAACCACTATGGAAATAAAAACTTAGGGTTAGAATGTAAGAAATAAAAATGATTGAAAGCAATTTACTTCTCTCAACAACAGTTTTAAATATCAATGGAATGAATTCTCCAATTAAGAGACAGAGACTAGCTGGGCCTGGTGGTGCATGCCTTTAATCCTAGCACTTGGAAGGCAGAGGCAGAAGCAGGCTCTGTGAGTTCAAGGCCAGCCTGGTCTACATAGTGAGTTCCAGGCCAGCTGGGACTAAAGGGAGACCTTGACTCAAAAGACCAGGAAAAAGAGAGAGAGACTAGTAGAATGGAGTAAGAAACAAAACCAATCTTTTTTTTCTTGGCTCCAAGAAACTTACCTCACCTTTAAAGATAGATATTCTCCCAAGGTGAAAGGAGGGTAAAATAATACAAGTAATTGGCACTGAGAAAGAAGGAGGAGTCACTATGCTAATACTAGATAAAATAGAATTCAAGGCCTTTGGTTGTGTTTTATGTGTGGGATATTTGATCAGTAGGTAGAACATCTTTTGGGCGGATAGACAGGCTTATTGCCAGGCCTATGCAGTGTGTTTCTGAATATTTGGAAAGATTTGGTTGCCTGGAGCCAGCCCCGGGACTTGTAGAGTCACTTTAGGGTTTTTATTTTGTAGTGATCTGTTTAGGGGAACTGCCCTGTTTGGCTGGATGGGTGTAAATATTGCAAAGTTTAATAGAAAATAAGATGCTTGTACTGGATTGAAGTGGTTAAATGTTTCTAGAGTAGAATGGTAAAAACATCAAAGCCAGTTTACTAATGGTCTAAACGGGATTATAACCACACAGGGTTGTGGTTGGTTTTGGTCCATTCCTGGCTTGTACTGGACTTCCAGTTGTAGAATTGGATTAAAGGGGCATAGACAAGTAATGGGTTACCTTTGACTCCTGAAAGATATTTTTTTGGTCTCTGTTATGCAAGTGTTACTTTTGATATCTGTTCTGTGCATTTCAAGAGAACTTGACTCAAGGAAAGCTAGGTTTATTTTCCTAAACTAGTGGCGTGCACTCCAGAAGGAGACAGTTTGGACAGACTTGGCAGATTTTTTTTCAGCTTCATTCTGGTCAACAGGTATGTTCCCTGTTACTAGAAAACTACAAACCAGGATATGGGGTTTGGGAAAGTAAAGAGACTACTTATGTTTGTAGTAAACCATTATTTATTTATTTTTTTTTTTTTTTTATTTTTTGTCTTTTTGAGACAGGGTCTCCCTGTAGCCCCAGCTGTCCTGGAACTCACTCTGTAGACCAGGCTGGCCTTCCAACCATTATTTTTAAGGTATGCCTAAAATTGTTTAAATTTCTCTTACCAGCTTTGCCTGGTTATCCTATGGTATTAAATTTCTTCTAGTCAGTGTTTATGCAAGGCTTCTTAGGTTTTTCTTCAGGATTTATATAAATATGATACAGTAATTAAAAGTACCAGATTGGTGTAACTTAACTTTTTTGGATGCTTAATGCCCATACCTTAGACCCATACCAATTTGGCCAAGGGATTTAGGGGACAATTTTGTTCCTTGCCTTCTGAGATCAATTGGTCCCAGGGGATTTTGTATAGGGGCATCTCTTAAAATGTTCTGCAGTTGTGAGTCACCAGGTTTCCTGTGCAGGGAGCTCTTGGAAATCCACAAACTAGCCAGTGTCCAGTCTGTAAAGAAGAAGCTTAATATAGAGGAAAGTCGCCTTGTGCTCCAAAAGGAAGCCGAGTCTAGCACTTAGATTCTGTCTCCAAGCTTCATAATCAGCTCTCCGCTAGGCTCTGGGTTTGGGCTGGGTGTCCCTGTGCTGCCCATGGTTAGATTTTGTCCCTCTGGATACTAGAGGGAGCTGGGTATTTGTAAGTTAGGAAAAGGGTTTGTTCCTTCCTGTGTTTGCTATTAATGTTGCCCCCATGTCAGTCAGTTCTCCAGCTTGCCTGTTATGGGATGCTCATACCACCCAGCCAGCACGCTCTGAAGTCTAGTCCCTGCTACAGACTTCTGAATTCTAATTACCCCATTTCTTATCTGTATCCCCTAAAGGTTCTTACTGTTTCATTTGATTTTTCTTTCTGTATTGTCTGTGTTCCCTGGCTACCTTTTCAATTCCAAAATACCTGTTTAATTTCTTATATCGGATTCTTTTAAGTAAGTAATTGGTGTGATTTCTGATTTACTCCCAAGATCAAGGCTGGAATGTCATAGAAAATTTGGTAATTATAGAATAACTAGGAAAGGACTATAGGAGCACATGAGAATGAGTTCTTTGAAGATTCTGATTTAATAGGCCTGCAAGAAGCAGAGGCCAGGGTGCTGGAAAGGGACTCAACCCTGTGAATCTGCATCTCTTCATCTGGGAAGGCAGGATGCATCAATGGCTTGTGCTTACAAATACTTAGTGATGATCCTCACAGGAATATGTTATTGCTTTAGCTTTTAAGCTTTTCCTATTTTGTTTTTGTTTTCCACATTACGTAAACACACACTATGTATGTGGGGGCAGAGGCCAACACTAAGGGTGTCATTCCTTAAGGGCCATCATCCTCTTTTTTTCCTTTCGAGACACGGTGGTCTGGAGCTTCCGGAATCCACCTGTGTCCACCTCCCAGTGTTGGGATTACAAATGTGCCCCAACAGGCCATTTCTTACATGGGTTCTGGGGATTGAACTGAGGTCCTCGTGCAGAGCAAGTACTTAACCCACTCAGCTGTCTGCCCAGCCTAGGTGTTTCCATGAGGATGATGCTGTACTTCTGGAGTTGACCTGGGGTAACTGTGGCTTGCAGTTATTGAAAGCTTTTTACTGAAATATGTTTTATAGCCCATATTTTCAGTATTGAAGCATACAAAACAATTCCCTGTCTTTCTACCCTTAGGGAACTTGCTGACTGAAGAAAAGAATGACTTACCTTTTTAAAGTTATTTAAGCAGAAAACTATCTACAATGACTTAGATTCAGAATGGTATTGAGTTTCTGTGCAGGAGTGCTGGAGGTCATCAGCTGAGAGGGATTAGGCTTTGTCACAAGAACTGGGTGTTGGAATGTGCTTAAGACAAGAGGCAGCCGTGTTGAAGGTTCTGTGATTGCTCCACAAAGATGAGGACATGTCCATCTCCCGACGTGCCAGGAGAGAACTATCCATGGAGATAGTGTGGGGCCTCCATTTGAAGTATGGCTGTGAATTTGTTTCATGGTTTTGCAGAGTATGCATGATACACTTTCCCATTTCTCAAATCTCAGGTCTGAATCAAAGCAGAGAAGCCATGGAGCTTTCTGTATTAGTTAGCCTTCTTCATTTCTGTGATCAGATACCTGACAGAGTAACCTAAGGAATGAGGTTTGTTTGGCATGTGGTTTGAGGGCAGACAGGCCATCACAGAAAGGAATGAAGGCATGGTGGCATGTGATTCCTTGGTGGTGGGACTGAGCAATTTGGCCTTCACACATCTTGAAACACAAAGCAGAAGGCAGAAAGAGGGGCAGGCTATACAAACTTCGAGACTGCCCTACCCTCCAGTGACCTACTTCCTTCAGCAAGGCTCTGCCTCCTTTCAAAACGGCAACATCAGGTGAGGATCAAAGGTTCAAACACATGACCCTATAGGAGATGATGTTTCACATTCAAACCACAGCACTATCTTGTTTTACAAGAGGTCCAGAGACCATAAACAGTGTTGACATCAGAGATACAGCCTTTATCTCATCCATATCAGTTGTCACTGACAACTCATTGTGTAAGTCAGCATGGTCTCTTCAGCTTTTTTTTTTTATTATATATACATGAGTGTATTACCTGCATGTATGTAAGTGTGCCTGTGTCATGCAGTGCCCATGGAGGTCAGAAGAGGGCATTGGTTGCCTGGAAGTGGAGATACAGATGGTTGTTAGCCAGCACTGGGATGCTGGAAACCAAACCCAGGTCCTCTGCAAGAGCAGTCAGTGCTCCTAACTGCCGCACCATCTCTCCAGCTCCAAACATGGTCTATTTTAAAGATAAGTAGGTCATAGAAAGCATTTCCCGAAGCTGTAAACTGCAGGAGTTGGATCACCCTTTCCAGGGACCATGTGGACTTCCTTGACAATTTCTCTGGGGCACATACTTACTTGCCTTATCATTTGCAGGAAGGCTAACCTTCACCTCTCCCAGACAAGCCCCTGTCTCCTCTTCATCCCCACCTTGGGTAGGAATAAGAGGGCATGAGCTCTACTTACTTTCCTTACTGCCTGCTGTCCCTTTCAGTCCTCAGATAAAGGCCCAGATCACAAAGGCATAACCAAATTATCACAAGGAAGATGTTGCTCAGGACTACTATTTTTTTACAGTTATATGTAAGGTATAAATTATTACCTTAATAGATATATTAGAAACCAGATTAAGACTTTACATTAATAACTAAACCTCGCCACTGGTGCTGTGAGTGGCATTAGATCTGTTTAAAAGATAAAGAAGCCAGGCGTGGTGGCACACACCTTTAATCCTAGCACTTGGGAGGCAGAGGCAGGCAGATCTTTGTCAGTTCAAGGTCAGCCTGGTCTACAGAGTGAGTTCCAGAACAGCTGGGGCTACAGGGAGACCCTGTCTTGAAAAGACCAAAAAAAAAGAAACCCAAGGCTCCACAAATAGAAATGACATGCAGCAGGTAAATTACAAGCCTCAGAATGGAGGATCTCTGTTTGTATATATGACTTTACTTCCATTTTATTTTTAAGGAAACTGGAAAAAATAGTTTTTGATTCACTTCAAGTGAGAGAGAAGGAACATGTGGCAGTTCACTTGAGGGGTACTTTATCTCTGAATTACATTGCTATTCAAATTGTCCAGTTTAACTCTTTTGGCATTTTGCCTTTGAGAGAAATGAAGTGACAATAAATATAAATGAAGCTATGACTGTGGCCAAGTGAGAGGCTGTCATCAGAAGGAAGGCCGTGCCTTTGTTGAGGTCTCCATGGCATGGTTTCAATTTCTAGACCAAGTTCTTGTGTTTCTGGGAGTTTGGGTACAAGGTGTTCTGAATTTTAGGCCTAGAGTTATTTATAAGATTGCTGGCTATGAGGCTGTGAGAGGCACTGCCAGGACCTTTCTCCACCTCCACCTATATATCTGCATGATGACTTAACTACTTTTTATTTTTCTTGTCACTTGCTTTAAGGGCCCCTGCCAGAAAAAGGTAGGACTTCATAATTAAGAAACAAATGGTTATTTTCCTACCAAAGAAAAACTTAGTAACCAAAAATGAAAAAAGAGTCCAAATTCTATCTTTATGTTACATATAAATTTATTCAGGCAATAAAGATTTCTGTTCTCGTGGCCCTTACATGCCTTGGTAAGGAAACAGACCACAACTGTTATGTGTAGTATGTACAGCTACACATTTCCTAACAGTAGGATACACTTTGAGAAATGTGTTATGAAGCAATGTGTGTACTCAGACAAGCATAGAAAAGGATAACCTTGAAAGGCACACTATCCTCCAAACTGCCTTTCGGTTTCCCTACCAAGGATTCTCAGGAGGGCATCTCAAAAGAAGAGCCATGTCACCCGTGACAACTTCCTGCTCCTTTAGGTAACAAGTAGTGTGTTCTTACTGATTTCTTTGAAGTTCTGGGGTTCTCAATAGGCCAGGTCTGTGACCTATTTCAGTTCATAGCCTACATGTTTTCTTCCATACAAGGGTATTATTTTGTCTCTAAATCTTGACATTGATTTGGCTTCCTTGTATGTAAATGTTCTTTCATCACCCATTTCCAGAATAGAAAGGTTTTATCCATATTGAAGATTTGCTCTGGTCAATAATTTCTCTCCATAGTCAGTTTATTCTGAGTGAGCTCTCCCGCCGCCTTCTGTCAGCAGCACAGGCTCACCGCTCCCTCTCACACGATGTAATGAGCAATGATGCTTAAGTTGTTTGACCCATAATAGAGCTTGTGTGAGTTCAGCATCACAGTCAGGTTCAGCCTTTTCTCTACATTTCTCTCAAACACACCTTTCACTGTAGCCACGGTCCTGGTCTGAGAAGGGTGTTTCTGTGTCTGGTCTCCAGCCCACATCATCATTTGCAGTTTCTCCATGTTGTGCACAGCTTGTCTCAAGGCTTTGTAAGTCTTGCTGATGTCACTATTTTTCAGAATTCTATCTCTGGTGGGATGGGCTATCCGTGCCTGCTGGGCAGTACCATCTATAATTTTCCCCATTAATCACTTTAAATGTCATTTCTACATCAGTAGTTCAGTGTGCCTCGGTGGGAAATATGAGCAGTGGATTCTAGGTGCATTAGGGTTCATGATAAACCAACAGTATGAGATTAAGCCATGCAGAAGGAACAATACAGTCAAGGGACACAGTGAGAGGGGTTATGAGAGGGGCTGCTGCTGAACCATACAGCAACATTTCACCTTTTTTTAAATTATGTGTATATGTATGTGTGTGTGTGTGTGTGTGTGTGTGTGTGTATGGGTTTGTGCTCCCAACCACAGAGGCTAGTACTACCATAAACACACTTGACAATACTACTAGTACTGCATAGACACGTGTGTCGACACTGCTAGCACTGCATAGACATGCATGACAACACTGCTAGTACTGCATAGACACACGTGACAACACTGCTAGTACTGCATAGACACACGTGACAACACTGCTAGAACTACATAGACACACGTGACAACACTGCTAGTACTGCATAGACACGTATGACAACTGTAGTACAATACTGTCATAGAGGCACTTTCATTCAATTACAGTGCCTAACTTGATTAGATTTTCATGGATACTGCTAAAATTTTTAAAGAACTCATGGTAGGCATGTAACCTTAAGTCATGCTAAATAGATGGGCTGAGTACCTACTGAGTAGGTGAGGTAATGTACTTCCCCTGCCTGGAGTCCCACCGCCCAGTACTGTTCTTATGGACCCCGTTACAGACATGAGGTCTCTGTAATTCTAGTCTGCTTTCTGAATTCTTCAGAAAAGTGAAATCTCTCTCCTTTTCTTCATATCTCATTTCTAACCATGCTTTCCCTAATGTTTTGGGCTGCCCAAGCGTCTTGTATTTCTTTACTTTTTTAATAAAGCTTCCTTCTCTCCACCATGTGTCTAATAGCCCACCATATGGTGTCTGACCTCCATGCAGACTGTAAAGCAGAACAGCTTCATTATTCTTTTCTTTTCTTCTTCTTTTTCTTTTTTTTTTTTTCTTTTGAGCAGGGTCTCCCTGTAGCCCCAGCTGTCCTAGAATTCACTCTGTAGACCAGGCTGGCCTTGAACTCACAAAGATCCACCTGCCTCTGCCTCCCGAGTGCTAGAATTAAAAGTGTGTGCCACCATGCCTGGTTCATTATTCTTTTCATTTCTCCTCTCCATTCTCCTCACTTGAGTCCTTTCTTAAATTCTGTTATGGATGAGACTATGACCCTCTGGGGAATGCTGTTTCTCCCCAGGATTAGCCAAAGTCATGTACGTATTTAAATATTCTAACCTAGAGTAAAAAGTAATGCCATACTTTACAGCCTAAGAAAACTGGGTGAAGCATGAATTCTCAGGGTATTTAGACTTCTTATAGCTCACATTTCTCACCTGTAAAATGAGGTCATATTGGTCACACAACTCAAAGGATTAAATGTGGCTCACACATGACAAGCACCCAATATATGTTACTGAGAGCTACAAGCTGAGCTGGCCTCCGTGCTGCCATCGACAATGCTCCCACCTCCAGCCACTCAGCTCTTCGCCTCCTGGTCTTTCTAAGGATTACACGGAGTGTTTGTGATGTGCATGTGTATCTTAAAGCAGGACCCCATATGCAGAGGGTGCTATACTGAAGACACACTAAGGTTCAAGGGAACCCTGAGTTCTTTCAGAACCAAAGTAAGGAGAAGAATTCATATATAACTCTTTCCCACTCATACCCTCATCCATTCCAAAATGGACTGTATAATTTCTTTCAGACAATTTTTCATAATATAAATAAATACTGCCTGATTCAATTAAAATTATGAAAAATTACATTGTTGAATATGTTTATGTTTTCCTTCTTTGAAATGGTATTGCTAGAAATGGGACTTGACTTTGATTTATATTGATTGATGACTGACAAAAAGGAGTACATTTTCAAATTAAAAAATAGTTACTCTTGTGACATGATAAAAATGATCCAAACATATATTTTATGAATAAATTTGAACATTTGTTGAAGACTGACTGCCAGATTTTTTCAAAGGTTGTTGAAAATAGGTCCCTTTGGCAATGCAGGTAGAGGAAGGTAAAGAAATTGACTACAAATTAAATCACCAAAATTAATCCCATAGCTATTTCCTTATATTTGGCCAAATGCTAATTTAACATTTTTCCCACTTCACTTTAAAAACTTTTAAAAAATCTCTAACAAACTACCCCTAGATAACCTATTTGAGAAATAATAAAAATAAACAACCATTAATTTACGAGGAACAGTACATATGCTGCACATACGCTGCACCACACTCCACAAGCACACCAGAAAATGCACTGAATTCTTTCAAATGAATTTAATACATTCAATAAGAAACTGAATAAATAACAATATATCATAAAAAATGTTTATTTTGAGATTTAACTATCTGTGGAAAAACCATGCCAATTAATCTCCATGTGGTGTCACAAACAGACCGAAAACAAGACTGTCATGTCTTTAACAAAGAGACTGCCTTGCCAAATCAGCATTCTCTATATCAGTACAGAAATTACAGGTCAGCATTGTCTTCAATGAACTCATCCTATCTTAAAGATGGTAGGTGGTCCTATGACCAGGTGATTGACCAGAGAAGCGTGAAAGAGGGGTGTCTTCAGATAGACTAGAGATTTTATTTTTTTAACAGCTAATCTTATGGTGTTCTTTTGCTATTCTAACATGACCATGGATAGATATCCCTCCTTTCTTTGTCCAAGAAACACTCTCTGCAATCTTAGGGAAAATTTTTCTGAGCTTTTTTATTCTAGTATGTCAAGCATTGACTCTTCTCTCCTTTCCCTCATCTGACATGGAAATCTTGAACTTATTTGAGATTTCTGGAGCTGGAGAGGTGCTCAGCAGTTAAGAGCACCAGGTGTTCTTGCAGAGGACCCAGATTTGATTTACAGCACCCACATGGCAGCTAACAACCTCTGTAACTCCAGTTCCAGGGGAATCCAACACCATCTTCTGACTCAGTGGGCATCAGAAGACACAGGTGCACTTACATGCAATATACTCATAAACATAAAACAAAAATAATAAACAAAATATTAGAAAAAGATTTCCTTGAGAGAAGGGGAGAAACTGTGAAACATTTATATATAAGACTGGCAGGGGCATGCTCTTGAAAGTCCTTTGGAGTTAAAAGCAGCATAGTTCAGAACCTAAACTTTAGCAAGGTTTCTATTTTATACAACTTTTTTGTTGCTGATAAACCCTTGCCTTAAAGTTCTGATCAGATGACACAGACTGATGGTCTGTAGGCTATATTTAGCATCAGATGTAGTTCCCATGACCCGAATGAATCTTATAACATTGTCAACATCTCAAAATTGAAGGCTTTCACATTTAACTAAAAAAAAAAAAAAAACTGGGAGGGGTGACTGGAGAGATAGCTTCAGCAGTTTAAGAGGAACTGCTCTCTTGAAGAGGATCTGGTTTTGATCCCCAGCACCCACATGATGGCTAACAATTATCCATAGCTCCAGTTCCAGGGGCTCCAACACTCCCTTCTTACCTGTGTGGGCACTGCATGACATGGCTGCACTTATGCAATGTACAATACACCCATACACATGAAATGAAAAGAAAAAATTTTTAGAGTCTCCTATAGCTTAAGGTGCGCTCAATCCTCCTAAGTAATAGAGGGTGATCTTGAACTTCTGAACCCTCCTGCCTCAATCTTCTGAGTGCTAGAATACAGGACTGTATCACCACATCCAGTTTATGAAGTGCTTAGATCAAACCTAGGGATTTGTGCATGCTGAGCAGGCACTTTATCAAATGAGCTATAAGCCCCAGCTCTCACATTTACATTATTTTAAGATTTATTTTATCTTTAATTTTGTGTTTATATGTGAGCCTGTGTGTGGTTATGTGCACACGAGTATAGGAATAGAGGCCAGCAAAGAGCACTGAATCCCCTGGAGCTGGAGTTAAAGGTGGTTGTCTGTGAGGCCAGAAAAATCCATTATGGCTCAGTATAAGAGGGCTGGCTCTTTACCCCAAAAGCCTAGAAGGCCGGCAGGAGATGGGAGCCACTGTCACTTGTCGTATTGGACATCAGGCACTGGCAGCCACCCCTAGGGGAGTGTAGCTCCAAGTGTAGCATTCCTAGGCCTATCCATCCTGAGGCATGTCCTCCCTGTCCTCTGGAGGCAAATGGTACAACTTAGCCATGACAGAAGGCTTCCCCTCTGTCTCACCCAGCTCCTGGTCAAAAATCCCATCAAAACTATATAACTGCTTAAAACCCCTGCAATAAATGACTTTTGTTCACTGATACAACCCCTGGATCTTTCTTCGGATCCATTCGGGTTCACACCATTCAGGGGGTGGTCCTCTGCTCCCTCCTGCTTCCCTCCTTGCAGCCCCCTGGCAGTGGTGGCATGGCCAGGCATGACTACCATACCTAGGCCTTGAGGCTGGTGACCTGGGAGGCAGGAACCTCATGACACAGAGGAAGCCAACAATTGTATGCCACCCAGTATGGGTCCTGAAACCAAACTTGGGTCCTCTGTAAAAGCAACAAATGCTCTTAACTACTGAGCCATCCCTCCAGCCTCCCTCACATTAAGCCTTATATTTCTGTTTTTCCTGAAAAATTAGATGTGGGCACTCCAAACCTCAGTGCTATTAGGGTAAAACTCTGGGCTGGAGCTGAGTGCATAGTTCTCCCTGTGTATGTGTTTTGGTCTTCTTTGGCAGTACCCACCTTGCTTCCTGCAAATGTTTGTCTGGCTCCTGCAGGACTGAGTAGGCATTTAAATGTAAAATTCTTGGTCATCTACTTAAATCTTTCCTCTCTCTTCAAAGTGCTGACTTCTTTCAGTTCTTTATATTTTTATAGACATTCCCAGCTTTCATCAGGGTAGCCAAATTGATGTGAAGCTTGTGGGAAATGCTCAAAGAGCCAGCATAGGAAACTGGCCTGCTTCTCCACTATTCTACTGAGATAGAAATATTTTATTCAGAGTCTGAGATCACAGAGTATAGACTGTCGCCTTCTCCTGCATCCTGCTAGCACAGCACACCATCAGGTTTCCCACTCTCCTTTCAGACCCGATTGCAGTTGGATTTTATGTGATTCAGGAGATTTCAAATGCCTTTAATGGCAGTTCCATTAAATCAGTACCTACAAAAATAATCTCTAGATGCTAAATCCTGGCAGGAAGTATAGGTAAATATCCAGGGAGCTAAAACAAGAAGGATTTCAGCAAGAAAGAAGAATACAGGTGTGACTGGTCCCCTGGCTCTCCTGGGAAATACACAGAGTCTTATCAATTATTCTTATTAAGTTCACTATTTTTTTTTTTATAAAAATCACTTCATAGGTGGAAAGGAAAGTCCTTTGTAAAGGATGGTTCTTTAAGGTTACAAGAGTCTTAGTTGTGCCCATGTGAATGCACGCACAAAAGAAAGGAGGGATTTGAATTGCTGTCTTCTCTTACCTGAGTGTGTTTGAGGAGACAGAGGTCCCACTGTGCCCACTGTGCCAGCAGAGGCCTCAGCAGAGCCGATGTGAGGACAAACCACAACAGCATCTCATGAGCACTAGAGAGAGAAATTTTTTGGCTATGTTCTGAGTCTTGCATGAATATAATACCCTTGGAAAGTTCTCACATACTACAAATGTGGTTTGTTGTTCTGTATGAAAAAGCCCCCTCAAAACTTGAAAATACAATTCCTTGTTGCCCAACCATCTCCTGTTTATCCTTTAGTACACTCTATTCAAGCAAGCTTTGGCAAGTTGCTGTCCTTCCTTATCTGAACAAGATATGTCTTCTCTTTGCTGCCAGAACTTCTGCAGTCCTCCACGTTAGCTTACGAGCAGCATCCTTTCCCTGTCAGATTCCAGCCAGTGCCTTCTTGAATTATATCTACTTTATCTTTTCATTCTCTGTGCCTAGCATGAGATAGGAGCTCAACAGGGGAACAGTAAGTGAATGAATGAATGAACAGTTGAAGGAATGAATGCCTGCACCCTATAGTGATTACTCAGACTCATATCTGGATTTTATATATTACTGAACTAAGATATAACTATTGTGGTTACTTGCCATTTTGTTTTCCATTTTTTAAATTTGCGCATACTGACTTTAGTATATAGTATGTTTTCATCTATCATAAATATGAAGCATTTTTTTTCAATTGCTAATTGGAATGCCCTGTGAAGGAAGGGACTTGGCCCTAAAGAAAGTGAGGGTAAAGTGGAAACATTTACTAAGATATTGATAATTTTGGCTACAACAGCATAGAGGAAACGGGTAGTTGTTTTTACTCCTCTGCCACTCATGTGAGAAGATGGGTTGGAGATTTGCCAGTTTCTCTATAGATCAGGCCTGCCAGTGTAGTAGAGGACAAAGGTGCTTCAGATGGAATCCTTGAGGTGAATTCTTCCTCATGGACACCTTTGTTTCTGAATTGATTATCTTTGGAGGAGGCGTGCACTTTCCAGAATTGCACTTTTTTGCCTGGTACTTGCTTAATGCCTGAAGACACCTCTTTCCTTCTTTTCACAGCCGTCTATCCATCTAACGTGTCCCTCCCACTGCATTGGCCACACAGGCTTAAGGAGGTACCAAAGATTCAAAACTGAAGCCTCTTGTTTTGTGGGAAACTTGGAGATTGCAACAACAAGAAAAAGACATTTTTAGAAAATTCATGTTTTAAGATGAGAGCTTTTGAGTGAAAAAGTCTCACAAAGCAAAAAAGAGCTTTATCGTAAGGCAAAAAATTGTTGAAGTGCAACTTTAAAGAAAGCATGTTGCTTTTGTTGACAGCCTCATGCATCAGAGCTTTGTTTCTGCGTTACTCCAGTAGCTAGGCAGCTGAAACCCAAGCCTTAAGTGTGTTCAGTACAGGAGCCTGGCTCTGGAGCCCCTGCAGATAAAATCATTTCAAAGCCCACCATTTCTCCGAAACTGTTCCAGAAGTTTGTCTTTAGCTTTTAGTAGAAAGATGACAGAAAGGAGTTTAAAGAAGAGGTAGCTCTTCCTTTAAGCCTATGTTGTCAGAGGGAATCTAAATTCAACAGAAGTGACATCACTAGACAGTGTGTGCTCAAAAATACAATATAGAACACTTTCTGTTCAGGAAATATGACATAGAATGTGTGGGAGCTCATGGAAAACCAGGATCTGATTCAAAATCCAGTGATTTGTATGTTTTTAAGGGATGGCACATGGTCATTTGATCATTTACAGACAGAGTCTCTTGCTTTTAGTGGTCCTTAATTACACCTATGGAGGAACTGGAGGAATGACGTTCAGAGAAGATTTCTGTGGTATTTTCAGTAACCATCCCAAAACCAAAGCAGAAAAAGAAAACACAGAATGCACCAAGATGAATTCCGTCCTTGGAGAGTGTAACTCTTTCAGTTTGTGGTGGTTTGGTTTCATTTTGAAGCAGGCCTTCCTCACCTCATTTGAGGTGAGGCTGGCTTGATCAGGATCTTTCTGCTCAGCTTCCTAGGAGAAAAAGTGATTTTATTCAGTAAGGATGGAGAATATGCCTATGATCCATCATGTAAAAAGCCTTCTGCAGATTTTGGAAGACTAACTGTGTTTTCTCCATGGCTGCATCTCAGTTTTGGATAAAATTACTCTTGAACCATGTAGGCTAATTTTTTGCTCTACCCCACCTCTGACACACATGCTCAGTGCAGTCAAGGCAGACTCTAGTTTTTTTTTTTTTTTAAAAAGAGAAAAAGTATTTGATCTCCATTAAACTTTCTTCTGCTTTAATTCTAACAAATTGTCCTCATAGTTATTTTGAAGAGCTGAAACTTCTGGTATTTACTCTGTAATATGTCACCTTAATAGATGTGTTTGGAGGGTCATGTTGAGGAAGGACCCTCCAGATCTATGTAGACTGAGGCTTTGTTTAGTTTTGAATTTGGTATCTATAAGTTCATGTCAGAGAAAACTAAACTCTTGGACCTTACACAGCACACAGCTTATATATTGATCTGTGGAGAATGCTTGTGATGTTTGTCAGATTCTGTTAAGTGTTGGAGATCCTAAAACATTTTTTTCCACATAAATTTATTTATTTATTTTTAACAAATCTAGACCCATGTTCCCGCTCATTCCCCCACCCCACCAGAGCTCGTGCATTCTGCCAAACATGCTTTCCATCTCTTAGTCTTTCTCAATATTTTCCATGGGGAAGTTGACTGTTTTGAGCAGAAGTTCACTGTTTCAGTCAGTTCTTTGATGCAGTATTTTCTGTTGTTGTTGTTGTTTCCAAAATGCATTATGCCCAACTGCTTTGTACAAAAGCTCAGGGGGCCCTACACAAGAAATACTTACAACTGGGTAATTGGCACTAGCATCCACAGATGAGTGATACCATGCATCGTTTGTTTTTCTGGGACTGTGTTACTTCACTCAGCATGATGTCCTCTAGCTCCAGCCATTTTCCTGCAAAGCTCGTGATGTCGTCTTTCTTTACTGCTGCATAGAACTCCATTGTGTAGATGTACCACATTTTCTCTATCCACTCGTCAGTTGAGGGGCATTTAGGTTGGTTCCAGCTCCTTGCTATTGTGAAGAGAGCTGCAATAAACATGGCCGTGCATGTATCTCTGTGGTGGCGTAAGTCTTGAGGGTACATGCCCAGGAGTGGTATGGCTGGGTCGGGTGGCAAGTTCATTCCAAGTCTTCCAAGGGTTCTCCACACTGCTTTCCATAGTGGCTGTACAAGTTTACATTCCCACCAGCAGTGGATGAGTGTTCCCCTTTCCCCACAACCTCTCCAGCACTTGGTATCATTTGTTTTCTTGATCCTAGCCAGTCTTATTGGAGTAAGATGATATCTTAAAGTGGTTTTCATTTGCATTTCCTTAATGATTAGTGATGTTGAGCAGTTCTTGAGGTGTTTCTCAGACATCTCTAATTCCTCGCTTGTGAAGTCTCTGTTCAGTTCTTTGCTCCATCTATTGAGCGGGTCATTTGTTTTCTTTTTTCTTTGTTTTTTGAGTAGTTTATATATTCTGGAAATCAATGCTTTGTCAGATGTATCTGCAGTGAAGGTTTCCTCCCACTCTGTGGGATTTCTCTTCACTTCCTTGATTGTTTCTTTTGATGTACAGAAGCTTTTGAGTTTGATGAGGTCCCATTTGTCAATTGTCGACCTTAATTCTTGTGCAGCTGCTGTCTGATTTAGGAAGTCTTTTCCTACGCCTATGTCTTGTAGTCTGCTGCCAACTTTTTCTTCTATCACCTTCAGAGTTTGGGGTTTCACGTTGAGGTCTTTAATCCATCTGGAGTTGACTTTTGTACAGGGTGAGAGGTAGGGGTTTAATTTCATTCTTCTACAAGTGGTGATCCAGTTTTGCCAACACCACTTGCTGAAGATGCTGTCTTTTCTCCATTGTGGTTTCTTGGCCCCCTTGTCAAATATGAGATGGCTGAAATTGTATGTGCTCAGATTTGGATCTTCGGTTTTGTTCCATTGGTCAACAGGTCTGTTTTTGTGCCAGTACCAGGCTGTTTTTATGACTATAGCCCTGTAGTATAGTTTAAAATCTGGTATAGAGATCCCTCCTGTGTAGCTCTTTTCACTCAGGATTGATTTGGCTATTCGGGGTCTTTTGTTTCTCCAAATGAATTTAAGAACTTTTGTTTCCAAGCCTGTGAAGAAACTCTTGGGGATTTTGATTGGGATTGCATTAAATCTATACAAGAGTTTTGGTAAAATGGACATTTTTACAATGTTAATTTTCCCAATCCATGAGCATGGGAGGTTTTTCCATCTTCTGAGGTCTTCTTCAATTTCTTTCTTTAAGGGTTTAAAATTTTTGTTGTAGAGGTCTTTGGTGTCTTTGGTTAGGTTTGTTCCTAGGTATCTTATTGTTTTTGAGGCTATTGTGAGTGGGAAGGTCTCTTTGAATTCTTTCTCCAGTTGCTTGTTCTTGGTGTAAAGAAAGGCCATTGATTTTCTAAGGTTAATTTTGTATCCTGCCACTTTGCTGAAGCTGTTAATCGTTTCTAGGAGTTTTCTGGTGGAGTTTTTTGCATCCCTTAAGTAAACAATCATATCATCAGCAAATAGGGATAGTTTGACTTCCTCTTTTCCAATTAGTACTCCTTTAATATCCTTTTCTTGCCTTATTGCTCTAGCAAGTGTTTCAAGCACTATATTGAAGAGGAGTGGTGATAGGGGGCAGCCTTGCCGAGTTCCTACCTTTAAAGGGAATGTTTCCGTCATTTCCCCATTTAGGATGATATTGGCTGTGGGTTTCCTGTATATGGCTTTGATTACATTGAGGAATGATCCCTCCAATCCAATTCCTTCTAGGACTTTAAGCATGAAGGGATGCTGGATTTTGTCAAAGGCTTTTTCAGCATCAATTGAGATGATGGTGTGGTTTTTGTCTTTGATTCCGTTTATGTGTTTGATGATGTTTATTGATTTTCGTATGTTGAACCATCCCTGCATCTCTGGTATGAATCCAACTTGGTCATGATGGATGATCTTCTTGATGTGGGTCTGTATGCGATTTGCCAGTATTCTGTTTAGAATTTTGGCATCTGTGTTCATGAGGGAGATGGGTCTATAATTCTCCTTTTTAGTTGGATCTTTGCCTGGTTTTGGTAATAGAGTGATGTTGGCTTCATAGAAGGAATTTGGGAGAATTCCCTCTGATTGTATACTTCTAAACAGTTTCAGAAATAATGGTTGTAGGTCTTTTTGAAATGTTTTATAGAATTCTGCTGTGAAACCGTCTGGGCCTGGGCTTTTTTTAGTTGGGAGGCTTCTTACTACATCCTCTATTTCTTCATATGTTATGGGTCTGTTTAAGCTGCTGGTCTCCTCTTGGCCAAGCTTTGGTGATTCCCAGGATTTCAGATATTCATCCATTTCTTCTAGATTTTCAAACTTGGTAGAATATAGGTTCTTGTAATATTCCCATATAATTTTCTTGATCTTTTCCTTGTCCGTTGTGATATTTCCCTTTTCATCACAGATTGTATTGATTTGGAGTTGTTCCTTCTTTCTTTTTGTTAACTGGGCTAGAGGTCTGTCTATCTTGTTTATTCTTTCAAAGAACCAACTTTTGGCTTCATTGATTTTTTGTATTGTTTTCTTTGTTTCTATTTCATTGATTTCTGCTCTGATTTTTGTTATTTCTTCCTGTCTGTTGCGTTTAGGGTTCATCTGTTGTTGCCTCTCAAGTGCTTTTAGCTGTAGTGTTAGATCATTCACTTGTGCTCTTTCTGTTTTTCTAATGTAGGCACCCAGGGCTATAAATTTCCCTCTTAGGACTGCTTTTAAGGTATCCCATAGGTTTTGTTGTGTTGTATTGTCATTGTCATTCAGTTCCAGGAATGTTTTTATTTCTTTCTTTATCTCTTCCTTGACCCATTCATTATTCAAGAGTGTGTTGTTTAGTCTCCATGTGTTCTTGTAGGCAGGAGGGCTTGTCCTGGTGTTGATGTTGAGCTTCATTGCACTGTGGTCTGACAGGATGCATGAAATTATTTCAATCTTTTTGTATTTGTAGAGGTTTCTTCTGTGTCCCAGGATGTGGTCGATTTTGGAGAATGTTCCGTGGGGTGCTGAGTAGAAAGTGTATTCTCTGGTATTAGGATGGAATGTTCGGTAGAGGTCTATGAGGTCCATTTGGTGTATCATATCGTTCAGTTCAGATGTCTCTCTGTTTATTTTTTGTCCTGTTGACCTATCCAAAGGACTCAGTGGGGTATTGAAATCTCCCACTATGAGTGTGCTGGGGTTAGTCTGTGACTTGTGGTCCTGGAGAATTGTCTTTATAAAGTTTGGTGCACCAGAATTTGGGGCATATATATTCATAATTGTGAAATCTTCTTGGTGGATTGTTCCTTTGATGAAAATGTAATGGCCTTCTTTGTCTCTTCTGATTTCTTTTACTTTGAAGTCTATTTTATCCGATATTAAAATAGCAACACCTGCTTTCTTTTTGGTACCATTTGCTTGGAATATTTTTTTCCATCCCTTCACTTTAAGGTGGTGCCTGTCCTTGAAGGTAAGATGTGTTTCTTGCAGACAGCATATCGATGGATTCTGTTTCCTAATCCAGTCTCCCAGTCTATGTCTTTTGATTGGGGAATTTAGTCCATTAATATTTAAGGTTATGACTGATAGGTTTGTGTTGCTTCCTTTTGCCTTATTATCCATCTGCGGTTTTGATTTAGGTTTCTACTTCTGCAGTTATGCTTTTATTGATTTCTCCTTCTAGTTGCCTGGGGTTGGTTGCTCCTTTCTTCTGTTCTTTGGATTGCTTCAAGTATTCTCTGAAGGGTTGGTTTTCCGGACATGTATTCTTTCAAGTTGTTTATGTCATGGAAGATTTTCCTCTCTCCTTCCACTATGATTGACATTTTTGCTGGGTATAGTAACCTGGGCTGGCATCCATTGTCCCTCAACACTGGGAATGCTTTGCTCCAGGTTCTTCTTGCCTTCATCGTTTGCTGTGAGAAGTCCGTTGTTATTCTGATAGGTTTCCCCTTATAGGTCACTTGTTGTTTTTCTCTTGTCGCTTTAAGAATTTTCTCTTTGTTTTGGGTGTCCAGCATTTTAACTATGATGTGGCGTGGAGAATTTCTTTTCTGATCTTGTCTGTTTGGAGTTCTATGTGCTTCTTGTATTGGTATTGGTTTGTCCTTTTTTAGTTTGGGGAAGTTTTCATCTATTATTCTGTTGAAGATCTGATCAATACCTTTCTCTTGGGATTCTTCTCCTTCCTCTATTCCTATGATGCGGAGGTTTGATCTTTTCATAGTGTCCCACAGCTCCTGGTTGTTCCATTTTTGTGTATTTTTAAATTTTTCATAATCTTTCCTTGAGGTTTTTAGTTGTTCTGTGTTGTCCTCCAGGTCTGATATTCTTTGTTCTGCTTCCTCCATTCTGCTTCTGAGGCTTTTTTCATTCCTTTCCTCTTGAATGGATGAGTGTTTGATTTCCTTTTTCATTTCCTCTTCTGATTTCTTTAGTGTTTCTATTTCTTTTTGGAGCTTCTCGATCTCTTTTTGTAGCTCTTTTGTTTGCTGGTTGGTTTCTTTTTCTTTTTCAGCATGGGATCTTTTCAGTGTTTCTACTTCCTTCCGGAGCTTGTCATTCTCTCTCTCTCGGTCCTCATTCTCTTTTCTTAGTTCTTTAATTTGTTCTTTATGATCTTGTAGTTCTTTAAGTATGTTCCCAATTGTGTTTCTGATGTCTGTGTCCTGGGGCATCCCCGGGGGGATCCCACTGCAGGAGTCATCCATAGGGTTAGTAAAGCTTGGCGTGGGATTATCCTGCACCTTTCCAGTGTAGTTTCTTCTTCGTGATCCTGGCATATGGGCTTCTCCTTGCCTGTATTCCAATGTGAGTCCTGAATGCCTCTTCACTGTGTTGAAGGCGTGCTTTGCTTGCCTCCTTCAGATCCTTCTTCGTAATCTCAGTTGGCGGGGGGGGGGGGGGGCTCTCTCTTCAGCCCGCGCCCCGGCACCTGCCGCTGGGCTCAAGAGATCTCAAATCTCAAGAGTCACACAAGCGTGCCTTTAATACCGGCTGGGAGGATAACTCCGCCCCCACAGCCACTAGATCTAATCAAGCCAAAGACCACACCTTTAATCCCAGCTGGCAGGATAACTCCAACCTCACAGCCACAAAGGCCAATCAAACCAAAGGCAGCAGGACCAAAGGATCAACAATCAGCTCGCCAAGACACCCAGTTCCTACCTGTCTCCCCCTCTTCCTGCCGCTGGGCTCAGGAGATCTCAAATCCTAAAACATTTTTTAAAGTGACTAAAAAACATCACTCTTGTCATTTTCAGTGCTTCCACAGTTTGCCTGAAACCCACACATTAATAGCCTTTGGACTTGCCATCCCATAATACCTTCCTATCAGGAGAAGATGTGCAGAGAGGGCCTATAGGGGCCTTTCCACAAGACACTGCCAATGTAAGTACCATGGATATCATAACCCAGTAGACACAAGGTACCTGAAATAAAAAATCCTTGGGGGTAATATTTAATATTCAGAAAAATAGCATAGTAAATGTAGGGAATTGAGAACATGAGTATCATGCCATTATGCACTAGGTCTTCAGATTTAATAGGAGAGAAATCTATCCTTAAAAACAAACAAATGTATAGTCCAATCAGGTAATAGGACCCTTTGAGTGACAGCACTAGAGACTGCTCTCTTTAAAAAATTATTTTTATTTTATGTGTATGAGTATTTTATATGATGTATAATAAGTGCACCCAAGAAGCCAGAAGAGGATGTTGGATCCCTTGGAACTGGAGTTACAGACAAGTGTTAGCCTATGTGTGGGTGCTGGGAATTGGATCCTCTGGAAGAGCAGCCAGTGCTCCTGACACTCAGCCATCTCTTCAGCCCTTAGACTGTTCTCTCTTAAAGTTCCTAAAGATGGGAAATAGGAGATAGTTGTGAAAAAGAGAAGGCCCCAGACTGGATTCAGCTCTGTTCCAATTACTCTCACTTGACCCTGAAATGGTCTGCTTCTAGATTCTTGTTCAAATTTGGCCCTTTTGGTGCACAACCCTCATCCACTTGCAGGCGAGGTGGGAATTTCACGTTTCCTGCTTTCGTGAGTGAACCAACCTACAACATACATCCTACCCTGTCTGATGGAAAGGGGGAAAGGGGAATCCAGTCCTGTCCCACCTCCTGCCCTATAGAATACAAAAGCTCCAGTTCTACACCCCTCCCCATGCAGGGAGTCTCCCTCTGCCGTGTAGAGCATTGCTTCAGCTTCAACAAACCTGGGCTGTGTGCTGTGAGTGCATGCTTCTCATCTTGTAATTGTTTGCCTGGAGAGGAGAAGGACCGGAGAACAGACCCTAGACAGCTTCACTAATGGTGGGACTCAGCTCCCAGGAGCATAGTGTGACCATCTGTTTTAGTCCTCATATAGACTATGAATATGACTTGGCATTTTCCAACAGTTTTATCTACAAGAGTCCAGTAAGAGAGATCAAAATCAACAGCTGTTCACCAGCTAGAAAAGTGGGTGGGAAGCTTCTCTTGTAGCAAAGCAAGCTTTAAATTAAACATAGATACATTTAAGAGAATTAAAACTAACATAAAATGCTTCTGTGTTAAAGAAGAATCTAGTCTATTTGATAGTTTTGGAGTGCTTGAGACTGAACAGATCAGTCTCTCCTAATTCCAAAATAAAATGCATAACTGACTAATTGATTTAGATTTGTAGTTTCAGGTTGAATTATTACTAAATTGATCTGTGGTGTTGGAATATTTAAATTTGTAAATTTAATTCATTTTATTTAAGAGATTTATTTAATTACTCAGGAAGGTTTTAAGCCAGACAATTGAGGTACTTAAAGAAAATCAGATATATTAAATGTATAAATGAATTTTTAAATGTTTGAAGAGGTTTAATGAACTGTTTGTAAATGGAGCTAAATATTTCCTTAAGTACCCTTAAAAGCAATTTCTGAAACATCCTAGATTATAAACAGAATTGAATTTGTAAGCTGAACTGCATAGCTGAAGAAAAAAACTCGGCTTTTAAATTTGTAACATGAAAAAATAAAATATTTATATGTAAAAATAAAGTACCATCAGCCTGATCTGAGTACAAAAGTCACCCTCAAGGACTCTAGAAACCATATATATATATATATATATATATATTTTTTTTTTTTTTTTTTTTTTTTTTTTTTTTTTTTTTTTTTTTTTTTTTTTTTTTTTATATATATACATTATATATGACATATATTATATTATATAATATTATATAGAATAATAAGATTATATATATAAAAAAGTTAGATATAGTAACTTTAAATATATACATAAGTTTATATATAAATATATGTTATATAGTGATGAATATATATATAGTTATATAGATATAAATAATATATATAAATTATATATAGTATATAATATAAACATTATATTATATAGATAAAGTTATATATGTCATATAAAGTTATATATATAAATTAAAACAAGATGAATATGTTAGATATAAGTTGAGTATATAAATGTTTATATATAATATTTAATATATAAACATTCTCTATCTTTCTCTATATCTTTATCTATCTTTTATCTATAGTTTTATTTCATCTTTCATCCCTCCTTTCTTTCTATCTAGCTCTCTCTATAGTTATTCTCTCTTATCTCTATTTTATATTATAATTTATCTATCTCTCCCACAAAGTGTTTTCTCTCTATATTATACAATCTACTTATTATCAAACTTGTTTTTAAATATGAAAGTGTCTCGTCACTCTACGGGGAAATATCTAAACTCTTCATGCTTGCCTCCCACCAAAAGTGCAGTGCACTGACTGCCTGGTGCTCCAGCTCACTCTCTCTTGTTCTTTTTCTTTACCATCTGTCCATTTCTAGACAGTTTTATCATTATCTGTCCATCTCTCCAGCCCGTAATTCAACATTCTAGACACTCAGCTTCTTCAGTGCTTCTCTGGATTCCAGTAGGCATGTATCAAAAAGCTGTGGGTTGTTTTGTTTTGTTTTGTTTTGTTTTGATGACACATTTTTGTTACAAAGGAAAAATCATTAATAATGTGATGTTTGGCAAACATTAAATAGTGATGGGATTTGAGCAATTTAAGGAGTCAGACTGTTTGTGACCGTTAGGATTGCTTACTTATTAGGCTCTAGAATCACCTAGCAGAGACACCTCTAAACACATCTCTGAGAGGGATAGTCTAGCAGGTACAGAGGCACTGTACTGCGGGGCTTGGAGAGATGGCCTAGCTCGTTTAGCAAGTCGTCCGACCGCTTCTTACAGAGGAACCCGAGTTCGATCCCCAGCACCCAATGGCGGCTGAGAACCGTCTGAAGCTCCATTCCAGGAGAACTCCAGTTCCAGGGGAATCCGAGACCCTCTTCGACCTCCCGCATTGCACGACACGGGTGCACAGACTTCATGCAGACATGTACATCATACACATACAGAAATAAATAAAAAAAAAATTAATAAAAAAAAATTAAAAAAAAAAAAGAGCACTGACTGCTCTTGCAGAGGACCTGGGTTCGATCCCCAGCACCCACATGGCAGCTGAGAACCATCTGTAACTCCAGTTCCAGGAGAACTCCAGTTCCAGGGGAATCCGACACCCTCTTCTGACCACGGCATTACACAACACAGGTGCACAAACCTGAATGCAGACAGTACATTCATACGCATAGAAAATAAATAAATAAAATTTTAAAAAAGATGTACAGTGAAAGTAACAATTGAGAAGCAAACTTAATTTTTACGTTAAATCATCTTATAGGTGAAAGAGAATGCTACAAGGTGATACTGTACAACAGAGAAATTATAGAGACATTTGTATGTGCCAATCCCAAAGTTATTGTTATACAGATTTTAAGTAAAACAAATGTGGACAACAGCAATTTATATCTCCATTTAACTCTGATGCATTACCGTTTTATCAGAGCCTGTAAACCAATGTTGTTTATATACACATATTTACTTTTACAACATGCAAGTGTACAGATGGCCTCTGGAATACCAGGAGTATTACCAAAGGCCACTAAACCAATAAAGCAAATACAGGGTCTCCTTGAGTCAAGCAAGACTCCTCCTCAGCAACCAGCTACACCTCACCTGCCGGAAATACTGTGCAGCAGTGGCAGCCATATGCCTGTATATCCCAGATCTAATTGGCTATTGGCTCTCTCCTTGGAGAAATAACCCACAGCTGATGCCACAAGGTTACATCCTCTACTGGTTAGGAGATGTTATAAGCCACAGTAAGACCCTGTCATATTTAGCAGGAAAAAAAAAAAAATTCATGGATTAACATACCATCCAACATGATGTGCCTATACCAAAGTAACCTACACATAACTATTAGTACTGTTTAAATACCTATATACTAATTGTTGTGCTTCATTAGTAGGATTGAAAGGTATTCCTGGACAAACTGTCAGCCCATGAAAGGAAACAGCCAGAATTGACCAGAGTCCAAGACAACAGCTCCAGAGAAAGTAGACTGTTTTGCTTCTCATCACCCATGCCCCTTTCTAAGCCTAGGGACAACTGCGGAAGAGGGGGCAATGGTAGAATGTAAGGGCTGCGATTGGGTGTGAATGGTGAAACTACAACAATATTGTCTGGACACTCATTTGATCAACTTGATTGAAAAGACAAGCTCCCTCCCCCCCTGGCTGGATGGTGGGACCCATGGGCTGTGTGGGTTTTGGGCACAACAGCCTGCAATTGGTTTTACATGAAGGATGCCTTTACTCATAAATTATCACTTTGCTAAAAAAAGGAAAAAAAAAAACTGAGAGAAAGGAGAGGACAGTTATGGGCAGAATGCATGATCTTGGGATGGGGTGAGTGGTGGGGGGAAGGGAAAGGGAAATATGCCTGAACTGAATTGGAAAATGATGTATGAAATACACAAAGCATCAATAAAAAAAAATTCAAAAAAAAAAAAAAAGAAACAATTGAGGAAGTGAAGAGAAAACCCACAGAGTGGGAGGAAATCTTCAGCAGTGATACATGACAGAGCATTAACGTTAAGAATATATAGACTACTCAAAAAACAAGAAAACAAATGATCTACTCAAAAGAGGGAGTAAAGAGCTGAACAGAAACTTCACCAATGAGGAATTAAAGATGACTGAGAAACATCTTAAAAAGTGTTCAACATCATTAATAATTAAGGAAATGCAAATTAAAACCACTCTCAGATATCGTCTCACTCCAGTAGGGCTAGCTAAGATCAAGAAAACAAAGGACACCAAATGCTGGAGAGGTTGTAGGGAAAGGGGAGCACTCATCCACTGCTGGTGGGAATGTAAACTCGTACAACCACTGTGAAAAGCAGTGTGGAGAACCCTTAAAGTACTCAAAATGAGCCTACCACCTGACCCAGACATACCACTCCAGGGTATATATCCACAAGACTCATCCTACTGCAAAGATATATGCACCTCCATGTTTATTGCAGCTCTCTTCACAATAGCAAAGAGCTGGAACCAACCCAAATGACCCTCAACAGACAAGTGGATGACAAAAATATTGTACATCTACACAATGTAGTACTTACTATTCAGCAGTAAAGAAAGATGACATCATGAACTTTGCAGGTAAATGGATGGAACTAGAAGCCATTATGCTACATGAAGTAACACAGTCCCAGATAAACAAGCAGTGAATGATTTCCCTCATTTGTGGAAAACCCCAGTTGAAAGGCAAGCTGAGGGTCTGGAGAGATGGCCTAGTGGTTAAGAGTGCCCACTGTTCTTGCAGAGGACCAGGGTTTGATCCCCAGCACACACATGGTGGCTGAGAACTGTCTGAAACTCCAATTCCAGGAGAACTCCAGTTCCAGGGGAATCCGACACCCTCTTCTGTCCTCCTCAGCATTGCACCACACGGGGTACACAAACCTACATGCAGACAGTACATTCATACACATAAAATAAATAAATAAAATTTTAAAAAAAATTTAAAAAGAAAGGCAAGCTGAACAACATTATTGTTATATTTGTGTTTATCTGAAAGCAACTATGTTGTTATAATGTAAATCTCTTAATGGGACCCACCACTTATTTTCAGACTGTGTAATTACTGTATATGAGTGGAAAGTATATATTCATATTTTAGAGAAATACAGAATTGAAGGAGGAAAATGTAAATTCCTAAACATACAAAAAGAAACACCGAGAGAAAGATGCAGGACAGTTATAGCACAGTGCATGATCTGGGGTGGGGTTGGGGGAAGGGAAAGGGGAATGTGTCTAAATTGAACTGAAAAATGATGTCTGAAATACACAAAACAACAAAAGCATAAAAAAGATGAAGTCAAGAATTTAAGAAGACTCAAAATAAATAAGATAGAAACAGTAAAATCTGCCAACTAATTAAAGCCCAGGGTCAAAAGAATTTAGCACAAAATTGTACCAGACCATCAAAGAATAATTAAATTATTTTATAAAACAGATAAATAAGGAGCAAAGGCTGAATGCACAAGGAATGGGTGAAGTGATCTATGCCTTTAATCCCAGCACTCAGGAGGCAGAAAAGAGGTGAGTACTAGACTGGCCAGGGGCTTAGTGGAACCTTGAAAAATGAAAGCGGTTGAGAACCCGGACACCTGTTGCTAGATAATGTCTTCAAGGCATGACAGGGAAACTGGATCCATGAAATCCCAACAATATGGTTACCTAAAAGATCTACTTAACTACAACTTCAGTTGATAGGCAAATGTGAACGGGGACATTTTCCAAGTTCCCACCTCTAGATGAGGAGCTACAAGCAATCAATGGCTGTGAGAGAAGGAGAACAAGTTTTCTCCAGGGACGAGCTCTCAGATAGATTATCCAATCCCAAATGCTCAACCTTAAATACATGTATGTAATACAAGCACTAAATGAAGAAAGAAAGAAACAAAGAAAGAAAGGTAATTCCTCCAAATTAATTTTATGTCTTTAAATTCTGGTATCAGAATATTCATCACATAGAATTCAAGAGGATGTGTCTTTTAGTCTTTCTTTTGGAGAGAAAAATGGTAAATGATGGTAGTGTTAGTTGCTGAGAAACATATTTTAAGTTTACTATAGAGTTCTCTGTGCTGGAGTTTTTAATTTGCTTGTAGACATTAAATTTTCATTAAAATTGCTTTTCTTTTTGTGTTTCTCATATGGTCTCCCTGTAACCCAGCTGGCTATGGACTGATTATGTAGACCAGGCTGGGCTCTATTCCCCAAATATGTGGGCCATCGCACCAGGCTATAGCTGGAGTCTTATAAAGAATTTGTTGCCTCCATTTAAGCTGATTCATTGTTATTATGTAGTTGTCATAGAATATGTGCCTTCTTAGGTATTCTTCTTTAATCAACAAAGGCAATAAAGACATCTTTTGCTTCTTTACATTTGCAACTTGAGTCTTATCCTCCCACACTTTGGCTATCAAGACTAGTTAAAAATGTCCAAGATGTAATTTTCAATATAAGAGTTTATAGTACAAATATAGTGCTAGTTTTGTGTTTTGTTTGGAGTTTAAGAATTAATTCAAATCTGTATATAATTTAATAGTTCTAATGTTGAGTATTGTGATAAAATGACTCATTCTCTAAAATAAATAAATAAATATTGTCTCAGAGCTGGGGGCTGGGTCACTTGGAGTCCCAGCACCCACATACAACGTTGGGCATGGTGGCACCTGTCTTTACCTTTCCCAGAGCTTGCTGGCCAGCCAGTTTATCCAATTAATGAGGTCTGGGTTAAGTGTAAGACCCTGTTTAACAAAATAAGATGAAGGATGATAGAAGAAGATAGCTCATGTTGACCTTTGTGCTCTGGACATGTGCACACCCATCCACATGCATGTGAAAGCACATAAACCACCACACAGACACACAGGTGTTTGGTTTCAGCCTTTAGGTATCTTGTTTTAGAACCCTGGCATTTAAGAGATAGTAGTCTCTTGCGTTGGGTGTGTTGGTGCCAACCTTTAATTCCAGTACTTGAGGCAGAGACAGGTGGATCTCTGTGAGATCAGGGCCAACCTGTTCTACATGAGTGAATTTTGGGCCAGCTGGTGCTACAGGGAGACATTGTCTAAAAAAAAAAAAAAAGAAAAAGAAAAAAAGTAGTCTCCATACTGATATAGCTGGGATGTTCTCTGTCCCCTGTTAACTTCTACCCCAGAGAGGTATAGAACTCAGCAGCTTTCTGAGTCATACCAAACTGATACAGGGATTAATGGGGTCCTACCTTGGTGGTCTTAGTCTCATTAATAAAATAATTTAAGAAGAAACTCAAACAGAAGCTCAAGGACATTATCATTGGAGTTTAGAGGAAAAAACCCCAATGCAGAAGGGGAATACAGGAGAGAGGGGAAAGCCCTGCCCTTTGAGCTGGCTGGGAGGAGAGAGGCTGGGTGGACTAGCAGGCACATGGCAGGGGGCAGACTTTTGAGAAAGAATAAGGAAGCTGGAAGTGCAGGAGAAAGCATGCTTAGACAGAAGAAAAGGAACAGTTGTGCTATTCTGATTCAGAAAATGGGACAGACTTATGAAGCTGCATGTCTATCCATAGTAAGCTCCTGTTCTAAGAGTGGGGATTCTGGGAAGGAAAATACATTATCTCATTAAAGGATTAATTATTCCACCCATCTCTTTAGCATGGCTTAAGGTGCATTAATCTTCCTAGGGTTCATCCCTTGACCAGGTGATTGATCTGGCCCAGCTGGAGTCTCCACATAACCCAGAGATTACATTCTCTTGAGTAAAATGAGCTTTCTCTTAATGTTCTTTATTGTTAATATAAGAAAACCATTAGTATAAACTGTAGTTTTCACCAAAGATTTTTGGAGAAGAATTTTGTTATGTGTAGACATACTCACCTTCACTAAAAACAATATAATAAAATAGAGTATACTGTTATAAAATAACAACTATTATGATTCCTTTTCTATTGCTTTAGTCTTTATATACAGTTCTGTTTCTGGGGCGAAAGCAGCATAGGGTGTGGTTCTGCTGAACTGTTCTGCTCAGGCACCTACTACCCCTCCAGCGATCCTCCCGGGCCCTAGTGGTACTCTTTTCATTAAGCGGCCTTGCTTCATGCCTAAGCATTTTGGGCGTTAAGTAGTGATAGTGGTGATGCTGCTGAAGATGTGTAAGTAACTTGTTTTGGTTTTGATTGAAACCAGCCACACATTTCATTACCTACATGTTTGAACCCATATTTTCTAATTCACTACAGTGCACGTGGGAAGTTACCCTCTGTGTTACTTTTAAAACCATTTTTCCTGCAGCAGCATATGACCCTGCCCATGTACTTGCCTCTGCCATGCCACTGCCCACTAGATTGCTGTCCAAATGTTAACCCAGTATCCTCTCTCTTGTGAGCCATCTCTGGCAGCCATAGTACACACCCAGTCCCATGGAGGTACACCACAGTTGACAGTACTGGGCAGATAGACCTGTTTCCCACCCACAGCAACCCACAGTAAGAGTCTGTGGCACTAAAAACCCAGCCCCTCCTCTCAGCTGCACTGTCTGAGGCACGTTCTCTCTGCCGCTCCCCGGAGTTCCCAGTGGGGATTGCTAGCCTGCCAGTTCAATGATAAACTTTTTATTGGCTTTCTTCCAGTTTTCTTTTTCTTTTTCTTTTTTTTTCTTTTTGCTGTTATTGCTTCTATGATACTTCCCATTTTCATTCCAATATCCAGCTCTAGATCTGTTTCTAGGGGGAACCTAAACCATAAAATATATTTTGAACCAAATGCCATTTTAAATGAAGGCAGTTAGGCATAGGATTTAGTTAGCTCTTAAGTATCCTAAGGGAAAGCCACTGCTTCCTCTAACTCTACTGAATCTAGGACTGAGGCCTGGTACTTCATGCACTCTCTTGAAGGAAATTGTACTTTGACAGTCAAGTGGCCTAAATTATGAATACCTGGGCATTAGACAAGGACATTCTTCCTTGAAATTTGTATTCAACCATTAGAAATTTAAGAAATCAAACGAAGTCCTAACTTTTTAGTAAAATTACACCCAGATAAATGGTTGAAGAGGGGCTTCACTCTTGGGGATGTTTCCTGTTGTCTTTATATAGTTTGAAATACAGCTGCACTGAAAGTTTCAGCTCAACTCTGCTAGGAGGCCAAGAATGCTCCTGGACCTAATGGATGCATGCAAAGTAGTTCATCATTTCTCCACTGAAGGTCTCCTGCCCCTTTCTAAATCACCTTGTTTTCTGACTCAACTGCCCCCAAGAAATTTGCTTCTGGAAAGACATTAAAAATTTCTAACCACTAACCAAAGGAATGGTTTACCTACCCAAAGAATGCAGTCTATTTCTGCTGACACAGGCTTGCTAATGCAAACATTATAAAGTATTCATAAACCTCTCCTTGGCCTTAGATAGAAGAACCCAGGTCTCTGTTGGAGAAAGTATTAGAGTTTTAAATGCCTCTAGAATGAATCCGATCCCCCCTGGCTTCTCGCCACTTCTCTAGCTGGCTCTCAGGGCGACCCTGAGAGGCTCTCTTTTCCCTCCCACCTGTCCCTTTGCATTTGCTCTTGCCTCATCTCCAGCCTCACTTCTCCCTTCAGCCTTGTCTACAGTTCTTTTTCTGGAGGGGTGAGTGAGGAGTTGACTTCCCAGAGGGGGAAAAATTAAATATTTATGAAAAGATAGTGTGGGCTTGAGGAATCTGGAATAAAGGAAACTGAATAACATAGTAAATGAAAAAACTTAAACAAGTTAATTTTAACACTTTAACTAAAGCCCTGACATGCCTGTAGCCTCTCACAAAATGTAGTCTTCTTGAAGCCCGATTGCCTGTGTTACAGTTATTTTAGTCACGCATGAGTTGTTTTTCCCTCTATCATTAAATTAGAATATGATTACCTCCTACAGACAAAATAGCCCCTTTGAGTACTTAAGTAACATAATTTGTTTCATAAATAGGGCCAACACACCTTTATTATACGCTAGTGACTAGGGGAAAACTGGCATTTTATTAATATTTTAGTATTGACTCCATTTTATTACATTTAATCAAAAGGAGGTTCTGGACAGCAACCTAGAGGTGGACTCTAAACTCTACACCTGCTACAGCTACCTTGCTTGAAAACTGCCTGGTTTTGCAGTGGCTTCTGAAAGCCATGCATGCTGTGTATTTAGGTTACATTAGATCTAGGTGCTGAGTGATTTCCTTCTCTTCATAAGTTCCGGTTAAGACGGCTGTGGAGGGCTTGCTGTACAGAGCACAGGGCAAATAAGCCTTGAAAATGCCAATTTCCTTCCCTTTTTTCTTCTGTTTTAAACAAAAATGTGTTTAATGCTTGGGAATACAGCAGTCAATAAAATGAAATGTCTTCCCTGGTGGACCTGAAAGTAGCAGGAGACAAAGAAGGAAAAGAAATAGGTACAAGTGTGGAGAGGGGCTGAGTTCCTCATCCGGCTGAACACCAGGATGTCTGTTCAGGCCAGCACTGTGTGTGTTATGCACCACCTACAGTCTGAGCCTCTCAAGCTGGGCAGTCATGCTTGGACATTTTGAATGCTTTTTTTTCTGGAAATGATAAAAATAGGATAGCAATTCATTTCCAGTAGCAGCATAAAAAGAATTACTGTGAAATATAGAGCAGACATTAAAGGTCATTAAAAAGCCGGCTCCACCGCTTATTGGCAGGGTGGACTTAAGTTATTTTATGTTGGCATCCTGATGTGTTCCACTGTAAAATAATGATAATGGTACCTGCCTCTTTGGGTCTTTGTAAAGATGAAATGTTCCCAGTTAAATGGTTGGTCTTCACTGTCCTTTTGCTTTGGACTCACCTGTAAGGCACACGTCTGGGCATGTCTCTGAGGGTGATTCCAGAGATGTTCAAGCGAGAGAAGACCCACTCTAAATGTGGGTAGCACCATGCCATGCACTGGGGTCTGGAAATAGAGAAAATAGAAAAAGGAGAAATTGAGAGCCAGTATTCATTTTTCTGCTTTCTGACTGTGATCAAAGTGCCACCAGCTGCCCAATACTTCCGACATCACAGCTAGAGCAGTTCTCACCAGAGGTCTTCCCTCCTAGGGTGTACTCCTCATTCACGTTGTCAGCAAAAATAAACCATAACTTCCTTGCATTGCCTTTGTCAAGGATTTTGACACAACAATGAAAAAGTAAGAATCTTCCTACTCTCCTTTCTTTTTTTTCAAAAGTCAATTTTGTATTGAAGCTTTGTGCATTTCATACATTTCCAAATCAAATCTAGACCCAGTCCTCTTTCCTTGCCCCCAACTCCACCAGAGCTCATGCATTCTGCCATACATGGTTTTTCATCTTTTTCTCAGTTTTAAAATTTTTGATGAAGAAGTTTACTGTTTGGGGCAGAAGTTCACAGTTTCAGTCAGTTTTTGACCCAGTCTTTTTGTTGTTGTTGTTGTTGTTGTTGTTGTTGTCGTTGTTACTTCCAACTTGCATCACTACGAAATATGTATATATGTATGCCACACATCCATCAAGATCGCCTGTGTCATACAGTACCCGAGGAGGTCAGAAGAGAAAATCAGATTTCCCTGGAACTAGAGTTAAGGATGGTTGTTACATGCCATTTTGGGGCTGGGAATCGAACCTGGATTCTCTGCAAGAACAGCCAGTGCTCTCAACTGCTCAGCCTTCTCTGTAGTCTCAAGTGCCCAGATTCTTAATCTTTGGTCCACGTAAATGAATTGTAGGGTTTAAAGAATTTAGCAACAGTGAAGGATTTCTGAATGCACAAGTAACTAAAATTAATTAAAAACCAAATGTATGATGAATTTAAGGTGTTTCTAGTCCTGCATATCTGCGTGCATCTGTGACTGCACGGGAGTCTTTCCTGCATATCCGTGTGCATCTGTGACTGCATGGAGTCTTGCTTCTTGAACATGTACGTGCTCTGCACTGTTCATGCCATCATGCATGAAGCACCAGTGAACACTGCCTGAAATGCCTCAGCTCTGAGTTAAGACTGTGTTTGCTGTGAACAGGAGCACTTTTACTGTGCATGCAGCTTTCTGCTCTTATGGAAACATACTGGTTTAATTGTAGGAAAACATGACTTCTAATATTTTCATGCTGTCATTCCTCAGCTTATAACTATCACGTTAGTATATATTTGGATAATATTACCTTACAATATTTATAACTATCACATTAGTATATATTTGGATAATATTACCTTACAATATTTATAACTATCACATTAGTATATATTTGGATAATATTACCTTACAATATTTGATTTTAAAAATTACTGTTAAGAGCCAGGCATGGTGGTGCATGCCTTTAATCCCAGCAGTCATGAGGCAGAGGCAGAGGCAGAGGCAGAGGCAGAGGCAGAGAGGCAGGTGGATCTCTATAAGTTAAAGGCCAGCCTGGTTTACATAGGTAGTTCCAGGCCAGTTGGGGCTGCAGGGAGGCCCTGTCTCAAAAAGACCCAAAACAAACAAGCAAAAAAATACTGTTAAGTTGCTGACTTGAGTTTCATTAAAAAAGGGGGGGAAGGAATTTTACCTTAGGATTAAGATAGAATTTCCAACAACTTCTGAAGTGGGTTGTAAACATCCTTCTGCTTTTTATATTATATATTTATTTGAAGCAGTGTTCTCAGCATTAATGCTCATAAAATCAGATTATCAATTCTGAGAAACACTGAAGATGCTCAGTGTCAAATATCCAACCATGGTTTAACTCTGTGAAAAAATAAATGAGCACTACCATCTCATCAGTAAGCAAATTTGCTTTAATGTTAAAATTAGGGCTGGGGTTGGGAAGATGAAGGGTTTCAGTGGGAGAGGGTGGGATAAAAGAGAAGATTATGGAGAATAAAAATGGCTAAAATTCATTATATGCATATATGAAACTGCCAAATAAAAATGGGAAAAAATAAGAATTCTATTAGATTAAAAAACAATTGGGCTGGGGAGTCAGCTCGATGCTGAGTGCCTATTTTGTGACATAGAGACCTGAGTGTGGTTCGCTAGCACCCATTTAAAAGCCCCGCTTGGCCACCCATGCCTGTGGTGAATAGGACACAGTGGAATCTATGGGCTTTCTAGCTGTCAGTGTAGCTCTGGGTTTAGTGACAGACCTTTAGCACACCTCCATACTCGAGTGGCTACATATGCAACCACACAAACACACAAAATTAAAATGAAGTCAGTCGTTAGAATTGTATGTCAAAGAATTGTTGTTGTGATTATTTTATATTTTCATATGCCCATGTCATGTATATTTTCTCTTGTGAAAAGCAGTCATGAATGGAAAAACGTTTTAAGATGGCCTGCTTCAGTGCAGTACAGAAGATAGCCAATCTTTTTCTTTAGTGATAACCTTTTAGTAACTTGAACAGAAATTGTTCCTTGTGATTTTTATGTGAGATGTTTCTTTTTTTCCAATATATCTTTTGTTGAATATTTGTGCATTTTATACAGTGCATCTTAATCATATTCAGACCCTTTTCCTTACCGCCCCTTCCATAGCCCCTGACTGGATTTCCTCAGTTCTGTCATTTAAGGTCTATCAAGTCAAGTTTATGACCCCAAATGTCTATGGTGTGAGTTCATCTACTGGAGCCTGGTCAGGACTTGGCGTGGTGGTGCACACCTTTAATCCCAGCACTTGGGAGGCAAGAGGCAGGCAGATCTCTGTGAGTTTAAGGCCAGCCTTGTCTATATATAAGTTCCAGGGCAGCTGGGGGTGTAGGGAGACCCTGTCTCAAAAAGACCAAAAAGAAAAAAAAAAAGAGAAAGAAACCAATGCTGCAGTGATCAGTAGTTCCTCCACTAAGGTTGGGGGTTCTTGCGGATTTCCTCGCTTCTATGCTGAGTTTTTGTCTGGTTTGAGTTTGCATGGGTGTCCTGCATGCTGTCCGTATTGCTATACATTCATATGAGCAAGTTCCCAGAAGCCTGGGAAACTGTTTACTTGTAGTTTTCTACCACCTCTGGCTCTTAGAGGCTTTCTGCCCCCTCTTCTACAATGGTCTCTGAGCCCTGGGTGAGTGTTTAGTGTAGGAGTCTTATCCAGGGACATGGAATCTTCAGTTTCTTATTCTCTCATTTTGGCCAGGTGTGGTTTTTTTGTGTTAATCATCCTCTGTTACATAAGGAAGCCTTACTGGTGAGACTTGAGATTTGTAGCCTCTCTACCCTCTGTTCCACTCTGTTCCCTGAGTCTTAGGTGTAGAGTTTCCAGTGTAGATATATCACTTAGGGCTGGGCATCTTACAGATACTTATTTTCTGTTTGACCAGTTGTGTAACTCTGTAATAGTCTCCATCTGTTGCAAAAAGAAGTTTCTTTGATAAGTGGTAATAGGCATCCTTCTCCATAAATATAAAAGGATTCATATTCAAGCATATAGTAAGAAATTATGTTTGTCTAGGGATGTCACAGATGTAGGGTTTTCTCTGGGATCTGTGACGTCACCATCATGTGTATTTGGTTATGTTTATGGTACTGCTCATGAGTTCATGGGCTTTAAATCCTATTAGAAGCTGTTGATATACCCCCAAGATAAAAGTGTCACTGCTATACCAATAGAGATAGTTTACTGTGCTAGTCATTGTTGTGTCTTTTAGGATTTAAAGCTGGGGCTGGACTACTGACTGATTTTCTCCCTTAGCAGCTTGCAAAAGGGAGACTTTTAGGGAGGCTTCCAGATCTGTACCAGGTCCTTTTCTCCAAATCCTGTGTCCAAAGTATGTCCTGTCTTCAGCAATAGGGTTTTACCTTCAAGTCCTTGGAGGAAATCAAGAGCTGTGGCAACAGCCTGTGTTATTTTGGAGTCTCTTGGACTATCCTGACCAACAGCTTGGACAGAGGTTTCTCCTGCCTGGCACTGTCTTTCTTGTTATATAGCCTTCACTATACACATGCACTCATGTTCAGATATTGTATGTGTATTTTTCAATAGACTTTTGAACTAATTTCCCTCTGATTTTTCATACTACCTATGCTAGATAGCTTTAGTGTCAACTTGACACATCTGGGTTGAAGGATCCTCAACTGAGGAATTTCCTCTAATATCTGTGACTCTAGTGGACATATTTGTGGAGTATTTTTTTCATTGTTGAGTGATATGGGCTGGCCCAGCCCATTGTGTGCAGTGCCACCCCTGAGCAGGTTGTTCTGTATTGTATAAGAAAACAATACTGAGGACTGGAGAGATGGCTAGTGGTTAAGAGCACTGGCTGCTCTTGCAGAGGATCTGGGTTCAAATCCCAGCACCCACATGGTAGCTAACAACCATCTATAACTCTACTTCCAGGGGACCTGATGCATGCCATTGAATGACATGGATGCACTTACACACATGCAGTCAATACACTCATGCACATAAAAAATAAATAAAAATAATAAATAAGTAAATAAATAAGAAAGCAGGCTGAGCATGGGCCAGGGGAACAAGTCAGTAAACGACATTCCTCCATGGCCAGTGCTTCAGCTCCTGGCACCAGGTTACTGCTTTAAGTTTGTACTTTGGTCTCCCTAAGTGATGAACTATGGCCCAGTACATCTAAGCCAAATAAACCCTTTCCTCTCCAAGGGGGTTTTGGTCAAAATGTGTTACAAGTTGCCAATGTAATGTTACTGAACAAGGGATTGAGAAGAGATACTTAATGTATTGGCTACTTCCTGTTGCTCTGCTAAAACACTATGACCAGTGGAATTTACAGAAGTTTGAGCTTAAAGTTCCAGCCAGATTAGAGTCCATTAATGACATAGCAGTAATGGCCATGGAGCAGAAAGCAGAATGCACACCTCTTCTATCAGGCACAGGGAGTAGAGAGTGACCGGCAAGGCTTAAGAACTCTCAAAGTCCACCCCCAGTGACATGCTTGCTCCGGCATGGCCACACCTCCTAAAGCCAAACAGTGCCACCAACTGGGGACAAAATGTCCAAATACTTGGAGCCTTTGGGGAACATTCTCATTCAAACCACCATAATCAACTCCCAGGCCCCAATAGGCTCATAACCATATAAAATGCAAAATGTTGGGTCTGGAGAGATGGTTCAGCGGTTAAGAGCACTGAATGCTCTTGCAAGGGACCTGGAATTGATTCCCAGCATCCACATGGCTGCTAACAACTGTCTATAACTCCAGTTCCAGGGGAATCTGACATACTCTTCTGACCTCCACAAGCACTGTATGGCACAGGTACACTTACATATATGTACACAATACACTCCATAAATACATAAAATAAAAATAATAAAATAAAATATTTAGAGTGGAAAATGTATTTAGTCCACTTTCAAAAGTCCCCATAGACTTTGCCATTCTCTATACTATGTAAAAGTCTTGAGTCCAAGGTCTCTTCTGAGACTCAAGTCAATCTCTTTGAAAGCCCCTCTAAAATCAAAACAAATTACATTCTTCCAACATACAATAGGGCCAATACACATTTCCATTCCAAAAGGGAGGAATTGGGGCTGACGTTATGTTTAAGTTTGTCATGAGCTTCCCAATTGTCTGCTAAAGTGCTTGCACTGTTTTATATTCCTACTAGGAGGACTGTAAGAGTTTTGATTCCTTCACACCCTTTTAAATGTTTGGTATGGTCAGATTTTTTAAAATTTACAATTCTAATGTGTGTAAGGTAGGATCTAGTGAGGCTTATCTTTATCTTGATGGCACATTTTTATTTTGACAATATTGTTATTATTATTATTATTATTATTATTATTATTATTATTTTGTCTTTTTTTGAATTTTTGAGACAGGGTCTCCCTGTAGCCCCAGTTGTCCTGGAACTCACTCTGTAGACCAGGCTGGCCTTGAACTCACAAAGATCCACCTGCCTCTGCCTCCCAAGTGCTAGGATTAAAGGCTTGTGCCACCACTCCTGGCTGATTTTGTCTTTTTGAGACAAGAGCTCCCTGTAGTTCCAGGTCAGCTGGAACTATGTAGACCAGGCTGGCCTTGAACTCACAGGTATCTGCCTGCCTCTCCCGAGTGCTGGGATTATCTATTTTATTTGTTTACTTTGTATTTCTGTATGTGTATATGTCTGTGTTTTATGCAAATGCACCCAGTTTGCGGTGTAAGCATTGTGTGGAGCCAGAGGCCAAGGGTGTCTTCCTCAATCATTTCTCTACCTTCTTGTTTTGAGACAAAGTCTTCCACTGAACTAGAACTCACTGTAACAGCTAAATTGATGGTCCATTGAACCCCAAGGATCCACTTTTCTCTGACCTCACCCCAGCAACTGGGCTGCAGACTCCTGCCTATACCTGTTTTTTTTTTTACATGGAAACTTAGGCTTGCCTAGCAAACATTTAACCCACTGAGCCATGTCTGAAGTTCTGCTTTTCATAATCTTAATTGAATGATTCTATTAAAGCCCATATTTCTGGATGCATGTGAATCCATATAGCACTATAACTTGAAGTTCAAAATAGAAGTTTTTCATTTCTCCTGGGCCATATCTTTCTGTCATTCAAGCCAAAGACCTAACATTCTTAAGTGAGGTTCCAAGATTTCTTTCTTTTTTTTTTTTTTTTGGCTTTTTGAAAAAGGTTCTCCAGCATCTCCCTATAGCTGCAGCTGTCCTGGAACTCACTATGTAGACTAGGCTGGCCTTGAACTCACAGACATCTGCCTGCCTCTGCCTCCCAAGTGCTGGGATTAAAGGCGTGTGCCACCACGCCCAGCCCAAGATTTCTTTTTTTCAAATTTTTTATTGATGTTTTGTGTATTTCGTACATCATTTTTCAGTTCAGTTCAGGCATATTCCCCTTTCCCTTCCCCCACCCCACCCCACCCCACCCCATCCCAGATCATGCATCTTGCCATAACTGTCCTGCATCTTTCTCTCAGTCTTTTTTTATGTTTAGGAATTCACATTTTCCTCAATTAATTTTATATTACTCTAAAATATGAATACATACTCTCCACCCATATACAGTAATTACAGAATCTGAAAATGATTGGTGGGTGAATTCTAAAGCCTGTTGAGAGATTCACATTATAACAACATAGTTGCTTTCAGATAAACAAATATAACCATAATGTCGTTCAGCTTGCCTTTCATCTGGGGGATTTGGTGTTAGCATCCTCAAATGAGGAAAACCATTCTCTGTTTGTCTTTCTGGGACTATATTACTTCACTCAGCATAACGGCTTCTAGCTCCACCCATTTACCTGCAAAGTTCATAATGTCATCTTTCTTTATTGCTGAACAGTACTCCCTTGTATACCACAATTTTGTCATCCACTCATCTATTGAGGGGCGTTTGGGTTGGTTCCGGCTCTTCGCTATTGTGAAGAGAGCTGCAGTAAACATGGATGTGCATGGATCTTTGCGATAGGATGAGTCTTTGGGGTATATACCCAGGAGTGGTATGACTGGGTCAGCTTGATAGGCTCATTCTGAGTCTTTTAAGGGTTCTCCACATTGCTTTCCATAGTGGTTGTACAAGTTCACATTCCCACCAGCAGTGGATGAGTGTTCCCCTTTCCCCACAACCCCTCCAGCATCTGTTGTCTTTTGTTTTCTTGATCTTAGCTAGCCCTACTGGAGTGAGACGATATCTGAGAGTGGTTTTAATTTTCATTTCCTTAATTATTAATGATGTTGAACACTTTTTAAGATGTTTCTCAGCCATCTTTAATTCCTCACTGGTGAAGTCTCTGTTCAGCTCTTTACTCCATCTTTTGAGTAGGTCATTTGTCTTCTTCTTTGTTTTTTGAGTATTTTACATATACTTGACATTAATGCTCTGTCAGATGTGTCACTGGTAAAGATTTCTTCCCACTCTGTGGGTTTTTTCTTCACCTCCTTGATTGTTTCTTTCACTGTTCAGAAGCTTTTGAGTTTTATGAGGTCCCATTTGTCGATTGTTGACCTTACTTCCTGTGAGGCTGCTGTCTGATTTAGAAAGTCTTTTCCTATGCCTATGTCTTGTAGGTTTTTGCCAACTTTTTTTTTTTTTATCACCTTCAGGGTTTCAGGCTTCAAGTTGAGATCTTTGATCCACTTGGTGTTGATTTTTGTACAGGGTGAGAGGTAGGGGTTCAATTTTGTTCTTCTACAGATGATCCTATTTTGCCAGCACCATTTGCTGAAGATGCTATCCTTCCTCCATTAAGGGTTTTTTGCCCCTTTGTCAAATATGAGGTCCAGCCTAAGATTTCTAAAGAGATGAGTTCCAGTATCTTACCTTGAAATCTATCTGCTATTCTGGTAAATCAGTGCTAGTTCTGTTGTAGCCATCTACATAGTGGGATGAAAGAGGAAGAGAGGGTAAGCAGAGGAAGGGTTAAAACAGACTTTAAGACAATACTAGCAATGCATGTTAAGGAACTTCATCAATGGGGCCAGGGCCACAGCTCAGTTGTTACTTTAGTTAGCATAGAAGAATCCCTGGATTGTCTTCTAGCTTCATATAAACTGGGTGTGGTGGCACACATCTGTAATCTCAGCATTCTGGAGGTAAGATAGGGAGATCAGAGAAGTTCAAGGTTATTCTTGTCCACATTAGGGCTTTGAGGCCAGCCTAGCCTATGTGAGACCCTGACTAAAAAAATAAAAAACACACTTCATCCAATTTCTAATAATCACTTCTAATACATATTATGTATTCCTAGCAAGTATACTGCTAAGCTATTTACTAATAGCATCTGATTTACCAAGGATTAGCAGTGTCAATGTCCCCACATTTTGTGGATGTGGAAATTGAGTTTCAAACAATTTAAAAGTTCATTGTGTGCATCATGGAATACATTATTATTTTGCTAATTTCCCCAAAGCCAAAAGTTTATTTCCCTGAAAAGATAAAAGAACAACTTTCATCGTCTTAGAGATGTATTATTTTATTTACATTTTTTGCCATTCATGCCTCAGAAACCTGGTTTTGTTCTGGTTAAGTGCAAAGCTGATCATGATGGCCCACACCAGTAATCCTAGCATTTAACAGACTAAGTTTGCACCCAAACTGAGCTACATAGTGAGTTTAAGCCAGGCTTGCCTACAATGAGACCCTGCCTCAAACCCTCTCCACAAATACTTAAATGTTCAAGTGAAAATAAACTAGCAACACTGAAATCTTTCTAGAAAGATCAATTTGTAGCAGTGGTGTGCAAATTCTAAGTCTTAACAAATTCTCTACTACATTGCTTCATTTTCCTAGTTCTGGATGTCTGCATGTTCTCCTGATGAAATATAAGAATTGCCTACACTATTCAATCAAGCTCCTCTGTGGTTAATTTTAAAGTCAACTTGACTAGGCCACAAGATACCCAAATGTTGGTTACACATTACTCTGGGTGCCTTTGCCAGCTTTCCATTCCTGTAATGGAATATTGGAGACAATCAGCATACAAGGGGAAAAAAAAGTCTATTTTGCCTCAGTGTAAATAAGGTTTAGCCCATGCTCACTTCAAGTGTCTGACAGGCAGCACACCATGATTGGGAATTTATGGTAGATCAAGCTGCTTACTTATGCCAGTTGGAAATGGAAGAGAGGAAGAGGGAGAGGGGAAGGGAGGGAGTGAGGGAGGCACCAACTAAGGACCAAACCTTTAATACATGGAGCTTTGAGAGATGTTCCTGATCAAACTGAAGTGTTTACTGTTTCTGTCCAATGATTTGGGGGGTGAGATGAATACTTGAATTGGCAGACTGAGCAAAGCAAAATGGATTCCTAAAATGGATGAGTATCAGCCAATCAGTTGATAGCTTAATAGCATACAAAGGCTAACCCTGGGCCAAACAAAAGAGCATTAGAACTATAGATGTGGGAGTTACTAAGAGTGCCTTAGAGCTAGAACCTTACCTTCCTGATATCAGAGTTGAACGCAAACATTGGCTCTTCCTGGGTCCTGATTCTTCTGGCCTTTGGCCTGTAGCTTCACCATCAGCTTCCACATCTTCAGGTTTTGGACTCAGACTGCAACTGTGTCCTCCCTTCTTGTGGTCCCCTGTGGTGGTTTGAATGAGTATCCCCCATAGGCTTTAAGTATTCAGACATTTGTCTCCAGTTGGTGGCACTGTTCTTGGAGGTCTTAGAAGGTGTGACCATGCTAGAGGAAGTATGTTATTGGGGGCAGGCTTAGTGGCTTAACAAGCCTTGCTGTCTCCAGTCGCCCTCTCTCTGCTTCCTGTGCTCTTTGCAAGATGTGACCCTTGGCTTGCTGCTCCAGCCGCCATGCCTCCCGCCACAATGGACTCTAATTCCCTGGAACCGTCAATCATAAACTCAAATAAACTCTTCCTTTTATAAGTTCCTTTAGTCATGGTGTTTTATCACGGCAACAGAAAAGTGACTAATACAGTTATTTGGTACCGAGAGTGGGGTTGTTGACTGTGAAGAACCTGACCATGTGGATGTTTGGAGAAATGTGAAAGACTTTGGAACTTTGGGCTAGAAAAGCTGTTGACTACTATAAGCAGAGCGTAAGGGGCCATTCTAGTGGAAGCCTGGAAGAAAGCATTGCTGCAAAAAAATGTAGCTCCAGAGGAAAATAATAAAGACTTAGGCAGCAACTGGAATATTTTGATAGAGTCTAGCAGCAGTTTACTTGCAGCCCAAATGCTTGCCTGATGATAAGTTGAAAAGCAATGGACTAATGTCTTTGGCGGAGGATATTTCAAGACAGCCTAATGTAGAAATGGTGGCATGGCTTTTAATGGTGAATATCATACAGATATACAGTGAAAAAGAGCAAATGGGGCAGAAGGAAATGCAGAATGTACAGTTTGGATCTGAAAACTACACTAGGAAGATTAAAGGTGTGACAAAGGCATGTGGAGGAGAGGCTCCCTTTCATAAGGAGACTAAAGTGATTAAGGAGAGGCCTGGAGATTTATAAGTTGTTGTAGTTTGTCTTCCATTGCTGTGACAAAACACTCTGACCAACACCAACTTGGGGAGGAAAGGGTTTATTCAGCTTACATCTCCCAGGTCACAGATCATCACTTAGGGAGCTCAAAGCAGGAACTCAGGGCAGGAACCTGGAGGCAGGAGCTGAAGCACAGGCCATGGGGGAGTGATGTTCACTGGCTTGCTCTCTACTGGCTTGCTCTCTGGCTCATGCCCAGCCTGCCTTCTTATACTGTCACTGCTCAACAATCAAGACAATACACCACAGATGTGGCCACAGGCCAATCCAATGGAGCCAATTGCCCAATCGAGGCTCCCTCAACCCAGGTGTGTCAAGTTGACACCAAAGCTATCCAACACAATTGACCCCTTGTCAACTTGACACACAAACACATCACTATTAAACCATAACCTTTCCAGTTCTTATCCCCAAAATATGATGTTAACATGAATCACAACCTAAGACAGTACAACCTCAAAAGCCTCACAGTCCTTAAAATGTCCAAACACTTAAAAGTTCACAGTCCGTTAAAAGTCTCTTAACTGTGGGCTGCTGTAAAATCCAAAACAAGTACTGTCTTATTTCAAAGGGAAGAATCAGGCACTCTCAAACAAAACCTAAGTCCAGCAAAGTAGCTCAAGGCTGGACAGCTGGGATTCACTCACGATCTTCCGGGCTCCAAAGGGTCTCGGCAGCTCCCCCTTTCTGACTCTGCCATCCGTGGCACACTCATCTCGCAGGCCCAGGCCGACTCCATTCTACACCTACTGCTGCTCTTGGTGGTCATCCCAGGGTACCGGCATCTCCAAAAAGCTGGGGTCGCTACTGAAACTGAGGCAGCACCTTCACCAATGGTCTCTTCTGACCTCTCCTGGTGCAAAGCCTCAGCTTCTCTCCATGACCCCTGCAATCCTGGGGTCTTCACAGCAACCGAGGTGCACTTCCACCAATGGTCTTTCCTGACCTCTCACAGTGCCAAGCCTCGGCTGCTCTTTGTGACCCCCTCAAATTTCAACACCGGAACCATATAGGAGACTCTTACACATTACCAAGTCCGGCTTCTGGCTCAAGATGGAGGCTCAGGCCCTTTCTGGGTCACAGCTTCTGTGTGCTGACCTTGAAGATATTCTCCCTAGATTTCACCTCAGTGATGCTGGTCTCTTGTTACTTACAGCTGATTTTTCAGCCCCAGCTAACCAGCATCAATTGCCCCAGTACCACAAAAGTTTCACTTCAGGTTCTGGTCTCTTGTTACTTAAAGCTGATTCTCCACAGCCCCAGCTGACCAGAACCCACAGATTACACAGTCCTGATGATCTCTGCTCTCCTTTGAAACTAGAAACTTCACAAGCCAGGCCTCCATCTTTTACAACTCCTTCAGCAAAACTGCTCCAAGCTCCACAGCAACAATCTTTAGGCATTCAATGATCTTCCCAGCCCAAAGTTCCAAACGCCTCCACAATCCTTCCCCAAAACACCAAGGTCAGGTCTGTCACAGCAATACCCCACTTGTCTGCTACCAATTTCTGTCGTAGTTTGTCTTCCATTGCTGTGACAAAACGCTCTGACCAACACCAACTTGGGGAGGAAAGGGTTTATTCAGCTTACATCTCCCAGGTCACAGATCATCACTTAGGGAGCTCAAAGCAGGAACTCAGGGCAGGAACCTGGAGGCAGGAGCTGAAGCACGGGCCATGGAGGAGTGATGTTCACTGGCTTGCTCTCTACTGGCTTGCTCTCTGGCTCATGCCCAGCCTGCCTTCTTATACTGTCACTGCTCAACAATCAAGACAATACACCACAGATGTGGCCACAGGCCAATCCAATGGAGCCAATTGCCCAATCGAGGCTCCCTCAACCCAGGTGTGTCAAGTTGACACCAAAGCTATCCAGCACATAAGTAAACAAAAGAATCAGTACCTTCCGGGCAAGACCACACCCAGCTAATCCTCCAACAAGTCCAGGGCAGAGAAAAATTGCAAATGTGGTTAAAATAGGAGAGAGTCCATCCCAAACTTGCAGCCAGATTCAGCAATTTCATTCACGTGGTGCTGGCTTTAGAGGCATGAAGTTTGCAAGAGTGAACCAGTCATCAGTTCTTCCTCCATGGTATCAAAGAGCCACAGAGGCCAGGCAGAGTGCAGCAGGGGCGTCCCTGAATAAAGAAGGCCCTGATAGGCCATTGCGTGAAGCTGTGAATGTGAAGCCTGTTTGGCAGCGGAGACCCCAAGAAGACATTCGAGATGCCAGACCTATGAGATATTTGCCAAGGAGAGCTGCATACAGGGAGTGGTACCGGCCTAAGAAAGAGATGTATGTTGCAAGCAAAGCTGGAAGAGCTGAGCCATCTAAGCCCTTTGGAAGTAAAGTCCCAAAAGTCGCACATGGAGCTACTGGACTTGGTATTTGCCCTGCTGGTTTTCAGTCTTGTTTTGGTCAAGTATTTCCTCACTATGCCTCTATTCCTCCCTGTATGTTAGGAGTATGCAATTTGTCTTTTTATTTTACAGGAGCTTAAAGTTTAGGAGATTGGCCTAAGTCTCAGAAGAGACTTTGGACTGTAGACTTTTGATTGGTATTGAAACTGGTAAAGACTATGGGGACTTTTAAGGTTGGACTAAATGCATTTTACATTTTATATGGTCAGGAGCCTATGGGGGCCAGGGAGTGGAATGTGGTGGTTTGAATGAGTGTCCCCCATAGGCTTTAAGTATTCAGACATTTGTCTCCAGTTGGTGGCACTGTTCTTGGAGGTCTTAGAAAGTGTGGCCATGCAAGAGGAAGTACGTTACTGGGGGCAGGCTTAGTGACTTAACAAGCCTTGCTGTCTCCAGTCACCGTCTCTCTGCTTCCTGTGCTCTTTGCAAGATGTGACCCTCGGCTTGCTGCTTCAGTCGCCATGCCTCCCATCACAATGGACTCTAATTCCCTGGAACTGTCAATCATAAGCTCAAATAAACTCTTCCTTTTATAAGTTCCTTTCGTCATGGTGTTTTATCATGGCAACAGAAAAGTGACTAATAAATCCCCTCTTGTGGTTGTCGTAGTCACAAGAGCTAAGCTATAATGCATCTGTTTTCACACACACACACACACACACACACACACACACACACTATCGATTCTGTTTCTCTGGGGTATGAAGAAAAACAGATCTCAACTTTGATCTCCTCTATTTCTGTTTCATTTCAAGTGATCATTTAGTCTGCATTGTAATCAGAAAGTATTTTCCACCTTCTGGCTCAGAGGGATGTAGGTTTGGTCCTGGTCTGCTCTACCAAAATATAGTAGGTTCAGTGTTCCTTTCATTGCTGTGTCACCTTCTTGGGGCTTTAGAATCTGAACCCTCTAATCTCTGAGTTGAAAGTACTAGGGGCACCAGGACTGGGTTTTCTTCTTGCAGCAAGTCTCCTTGACACTGGGCTGTCTTTGGGTACATATAGGCTCCTTTTCTAATGGGTGGTCATTAGTATGCTTGAAGTGAAATGCCCACTGCTTTCAGGGTTACTGAAGTGTGATACGGGCAACACTTAGAGGACAGGCCACATATGGATCTTGCTGTGGGCACCTGGGCCACATGCAAATGTGGGAGTAATTCTTGCCTGTAAGGTCTCTCCAGAACTGTCACCCTGGGCTGCACAGATTAAGAATATCTTTACCTGGGGCTGGAGATATGGTTCAGTGGTTGGGAGCACTGACTGCTCTTGCAGAGGACCTGGGTTCGATTCCTAGCATCCACATGGCGGCTAAGAACCATCTTTAGTGCAGGGCATGGTGGCGCACACCTTTGGTTCTACTAATGCTTGGGAAGCAGAGGCAGGTGGATCTCTGTGATTTCAAGGCCAGCTTGGACTACAGAGTGAGCTCCAGGCCAGCTGGGACTTAAAGGGAGACCCTGTCTCAAAAATACCAAAAGGAAAAAAAAAAAAAAAAAAAGAATATCTTTACCTGTCCTCCAATTCTGTCACAGAGTAGGGCTTGGTTTCCTAGTGTGATGAACATTAGGCAAAGATTTTCTCACCTTTTTTCATTACCAGAAGAGTTGAGGCTTTTAGAACCAAAACACAAGAAAGGGCTCCATTTTTCTGTGTGTTCCTTGTCACTTCCACAAGGCAATGAGCATGGGCAACATGGCTGCTGACACAGAAGAAGGGCTGTAAGTATAAGGGGAGGAAAAAGAGGTGCTCAGAGACAGTCAGTTAAATTTTCAAAAAACAGTATCTTAACTTGTGCTTGGATATTTCTGAGGAGAGAGAAGTTGACTCCTGTCCTTGCTTCCAGTCCCAGGAAGACCTGCCGTTTTTGTGTTCCCCCCTCCCCCACCCATATATGTTTAATTCAAATCTTCCCTGTGTCCTTCTTCCTTCTTGAATGTGCCCTGTGTCTCTTCTAAGGTGTGTCACTGGAGCTGTTCACCACCAGTTTTCTGACCAGGGCACTTAAAGAAAACCAAGTAGGCTCTATTTTTGTGATTTTTTTTTTTTTATTATTTTTTTAAAATATTTTTTATTAATTTTATTTATTTATGTATGTGTATGAATGTACTGTCTGCATGCAAGTCTGTGCACCCGTGTCGTGAAATGCCACGGAGGTCAGAAGAGGGTGTCGGATTCCCTTGGAACTGGAGTTCTCCTGGAACTGGAGTTTTAGACGGTTCTCAGCCTCCATGTGGGTGCTGGGGATCGAACCCGGGTCCTCTGTAAGAGCAGTCGGCGCTCTTTACCACTATGCCATCTCTCCAGCCCCTATTTTTGTGATTTTTAAAAAATCACCCAAACCCTGGAGGGAATGTTTGTCCATTTGTGAGGACACACACACACACACACACACACACACACACACACTATTGCTGCAGAGAATAGAAGAAGAGGCAGAATACCTTCCTGATGCTTCCCACATCCCCATCTCTAGTAGGTGGTGATGAGCATGCAGCCAACAGTGACGGCATCTAAGGTAAGCGCTTGACTCATTTAATATTGAGTCTTTATTGATGTTCAGAATGTACACATTCAATAAAATTTATATGCTCAGTTTTTCCTTTTCAAGGTCCCTTTCAAGGGATGTTTGCAAACTTTAGGCTCTGCTGTTATTTAACCAAGCTCATAGCAGAGCATTCCATCTTGATTCAGGGAACAAGGCAGACAATATGTAGATATTACTGAGTTTTTCTTCCCTCTTAGCCCTCAGGTCTCCAGTATCCTGCAAAACCCATACATTCACAGCACTGAAGACAGATGATTGCTCTTTAGTAATGTTTTCACCTGGCTGGAGAGGTGCTTGCTGGATGCAGTATTGTATTGTGGCAGAATTGGCTCTGGTACACAACACTGGATTTGAAGCTGTTGTGTATTTTTTCCTGCCATCCTCTTTAATTCTCATGGCTTAAGACTGAACATTTTCATTTGAAGTTTTCCAGAAGCATGGACTTAAGGAAGCTCATCTGTGCCAGTGTGAAAGAAGAGACCCATCCAGTTTGAAAGAATTGTAGTTCATGAGAGACTGAGCTTGCAAAGGGACAAACACCACACCATACAGAACTCTTACTTTCAACCTCCTTAGGCACCAACCCAGGAAGCCAAGTAACAGCCTGAGTGGGCCAGTTCCTTTTGGGAGGACTTGGTCAGGGACTGATTCACTCCTGACTTTGCCCCCATTTACAACTCAGAATCAAGCACAGAAGATCCAGATTCTAGTCACCTTAGATGCTCTGCTTCAGGTTACTCCACCGGCAGCTTCTCTATGCCATCAACCTCCAACCAAAGTAAATCCTTTTATTATTTGGTTTCTTACTCCCTGCCTGCCCTTGAGCCTTTTCAAATGCAAGCAACAGTAGATGACTCCTTGTTGTAAGTGAGTTCTGAATCAATAACATGTGTTCTCAGTGAGGGTGTGGGTGTCTTTTATATATTCTATCATTTAGTCCTCCAAACCACTGTATGAATAAAATAACACAATTAGCTCCATTTTACTGATGAAGCATAGGAGACATGAGTTATAGATACAGGATTGTAGGAAGATCCAGTTTGAATTAGGGGCTAGTTTCAAGCTAGCACCCCTCAGGGTACCACGTGGCTGAGAGTCAGGGGGTTCCTCTGACCCTGGCCCAAGGAGGAGCAAACAACGTAGCCTGGGTGCATGATGCTAGGTGGGGGAATGTTGTGCATTGGTGCAGAGTTGGGGGACCTATGACTAGATCTGGGAACTGACATCATTTACTTTATGAAAACAGGCTGTAGCAAGCAGTAAATTGAATTCCCATTAACATCATTACAGAATTCCCCAGCCATCATTATTTTTTTTATCTTTTGCTCGCATACAGGCCAAAGCAGGCCTGCATTTTATTTTGGGTGGCCAGTGGGTTGGAAAGAGGTTCCAGTGTGGAGCACCAATCCGGATAGCTGGTGTTGAGAGTGGACATAGGCTGAAGGTAGACCAACAGCCATCAGCCTAAAATTCCTGTCCAGGGTTCAGCAGTCTCTGGGCAGGCAAGAAGTCATGGTCAAGAGTGGAAAACGTAAAAAGAAAAAAAAAAAAAAGAAAAAAGAAAAAAGAGTGGAAAACAGGTCTCATTGTTCCAGTCTAAGGGCCTGAGTTGGAAGTACCACCCAGGCTGGGCTACAGGAAGTAGCTGGCTGGTCTCTGCACCAAGAGGCCAGTTCCCTACAGCAGCTGCTGGCAGGTGCTGTGTCTCCCTCCCCTTAGCAGGGCCCTGTGGTCCCAGTTTGGTACAAAAGAAAGCTTCCTACATCTGGCACACCAATTCGGGGCATGGAGACCAGTTTGGTAAGCTAGAATCTCTGCTGAGACAGGAAAAGATAGGAAATGATACATTTAAGGAAGTGAAAGACCCCCAATTCCTGGGGAGACTCCCACTCAAGTCTCGGGATGGTATGACACCCAACACAACCAGCCAGAGACCGTCCTTGCTGCAACTACATGAGGTTTATTCGGGAGTGAACCAGTGCACTGGGGCCGAGCTCGTAACCCACGCAGGGGTAGAGGAAGTCGACCCCCAGGGACTGGGATAGGGAACTTTTAAAAGCAGAGATCCCAAGGTATGGGGAAATGGAGGAAGGGTTGTGTAATAGTAAAAAAATCATCTCAGCACGCAGGCCAGCGACACACAGGCGGGTGTGACTCAGTTGAGCACCACAAGGTATGAGGAAGTGGGGAGGGAAACCTTATCTTGACATACAGGTAGGCATGACTCAGTTGAACACCACAAGGTATGAGGAAGTGGGAAGGGAGACCTTATAGCGTACGTGACTTGGAGGCCTTATAGGATGGCGGTACCATGGTTCCTAAAGACAGATTTTAAGGGTGCATAAAACCTTGGAGCAGGGGTCCTTCAGAAGCTATGTTTCAGGAGGAATTATTTTGTGATGTATGACATGTATTTGTTGACTGTGTGCTTTTGTGTGCTATAGCTGTTATGTTTCAAGTTATGGCATGGAGACAGTTTAGCGTCTCTGAATCATTGAAGGCACAGACTAAGGATGGAGGCAGAAGGAATTCTCATGTTTACCCCGCTGATGTGCCTGTGAATGGCGCTGATGAGGACTTGGCCTGTGCGCCAGAGAACCTTTCTCTGATAGGCTTTGGGAGGCCTGCACTTTCTTGTGGGTTTTCACCCACTCAGCAGGACACCTTTATGGAGCCCATAGGTGCTGTTTTGGCTTCCTTGGGTTGGGGCATATGTTGCTTCCCCAGACTTCCCAGGTTGTGGGTATTCAGAGAAATTGTGAGAGATGAGCTTGTCTTCTCCTATCCACTTGCCTTCTAGAGGCTTTTTCAGTGGGCTTGGAACCTACTCTGCAGCCTCAATTTCAGCCCTGAAGGTAAGCTCAGGCTTTCACCTTCTTCAGTGGTTCAAGTGGCGAAGGTCATGGGGACAGAGACAGAGGCAGGGAAGATGGGTGTGCCCATGGAGCAAGCTCAAGGCTTTTGCTGCAAGCCTTCTAGTAATGTGCACATTTGCACAGTTCTAGGCCAGCTTGGGTTGTGGAGGCAATCCCTACCCTGAAATTAGCCTCCCACATTGCCTTGCATGGAAGTTTGTGAAAAGCCAGCTACAGTTTAAATGTGTTTTAAAAGTTCTCCTTGAAAACTTTTTTTCTGTAAATAGTGTCTTTGCAGTGCTTAATTCAGCTGAGGTTTTCTTTTTGTCTGCTAAACTTCCTCTAGGATCTCTTTCTAGAGGCCAGTCTTCTGTGATGCAAATTGAGTTTGTAAATTCCAGGCTTGTGGAGCCAGGTGTGGTGGTGCACACCTTTAATCCTAGTGTTCAAGAAGCCAGGGCGGGCGGGTCTCTGTGAGTTCAAGGACAGCCTGGTCTGCACAGTGAGCTCCAGGCCATCTGGGACTGTAGGGAGACCCTGCCTTGAAAAAAGAGCAAAAGCAAAATGAAGCTGTTAAACTTTTCAGTTTATAGCCGATTGTAAATACTCTGCTTAATCTAGTCCATGGTTTGTTGTTCTGTGCCCTCTCCTGCTCTGGAGACAGCAGAGACAGCGATGGCTGGCGGGGGAAGGACTGGATTTATAGTATTCCATGTGTGACTGGGGAAGCCCTAAAGTACTCTCTTGCCCTGGAGCAGTGAGTGGTTCATCTTGAATGTCTTTTAAAGGTGCATCTTTGATACCAATGCTCAGAAGACAGACAGTGGACTTCTGTGAAGACTTAAACCCAACCTAAATTGTGGAAATGACTTTTTCTCATTGAGTATAAGATAATAATGTAATTTCCTTCCCACAGATTGGTCTCACAACCATATTTCTTTTGTACATATGTGTATGCTTGTATGTGTGTGTGCACGTGCACATGTGTGTGTGGATGTACTTGTTTTAACTCCTATAACTTTCTAAATTCCTGTGTTTTAAAAAGGCGACTGACTATAAAACACTGTTAACAGATTCAACCTATACAAAACTTGGTTTATACTTTTTGGTGTTAACAATCATTAATTGGGTTTATGTAAATGTTAATATGTATTTGTACAATTCTAAAAAGCCTCTGAGTTGGAACTGGTCCCTTCAACTCAGATGCAGCTCTATTAATATAGTTAAACTTCTGTGGTTATTTGTGTAATTTGCTTGTCTTGGTTAAGAATTACAAATAAAATAAAATTATACAGGTGCTATAACAGTTAACTACTTTATGGGTGTATGCCATCACCTACTGGTTCCACTCCTTCAATGCCTAGGACAAAAATTCAAACAAATTCTTAAAGTATTTTAAGAAATAAATTGGTTTTAAGAAAGAATCTTATTTCATTTTAGATATAATTTAAAGTATGGTTAAATGTGTATTGTTGAGCATTTAACAACTAGGTAAAACATTTTTAAAACAGAGTTTTGTGCCAGGCCTGGAAAGACCACCTCCAAGGACTGGAAGAAAAATGATTGTTATAAACCCACTTTATAAGATTTATAGTGATATGTTTGAAATAAATATCATACATTTATATAGAGGTATTTCAGTAAAGATTTATACAGAAATACAAATAAACAATATAAATTAATGGATTTGATTTCTCTGAGGTCACAGTCTAGTGAAAGAATTTTAAGGAACAATGCATATCTAATTAATATGTATTTAACAGGTATCCAAATTTGCCCAAACTTTGTCTATATATGATATGGTATTTTAAAACTTAATAAAAGTAAAAATATCTATATTAACCAGCATTGGTTAAAAGGTTTTAATAAAAATCGTAATACATTTAAGCTAATTGGAAATATAAATTGTTGTCCACATTTGTTTTACTTATAATTTGTATAACAACAACATTGGAGTTAATGTATACAAATGTTCTATATAATTTTGGGGCTGTACAGTATCATCTTGTAACATTTTCTTTTACTTGTAGGACAATTTAACTAAAGGAATTAAGTTTGCTTCCCAAATTAACAACATACAGTCAATGATAAACACCTTGGGTGAATGTAATGAAAATTTACACCTTGATACCTGTCTATAGGTATGTGTAATACAACTGCCTTTTTGAGATTTATGGGTCAAAAAATAAAAACCCAAAATAAAAAAGGGGGATACAGTTATATATTAAACCTTTTGTCAATTTTTTCAATTTAAATTTTAAAAATAACTATGGGGAAAGATTTGGATGTTCTCACAGGTCAAAACTTCACCAACTTAATGGCTGATAAAGAAAAGATACAGCTTTGCTTTGTGCAGGATGTACCAAGAGATACCAGCAGAGAAGTTGGCCCATCTGAACATTAAAAGGGATAAAAGCCTCAGACTGCCTGAGTCACATCTCTGTGGATCCTATTTGAAACAACTGTTTATAATGTGTCTTAATGAAGTTTACCTTCCAGGTGCTGCAAAGTTTCAATATGAGAGACTTTCCTACATCTCCTTTTCATAGAAAAAAGAAAAACATGATGGTAATGAAGTCATTCCCTAACTGTAAATTAGAGCCAACTGTTATAGTAGTAATTTCTTATAAAACAGGTATAACTGCTTTCTTTAATTGGCTGATAGACATAAGAACTGTGAAAAGTTAATTCTCTATTCAAAGCCAAATAGTAAATTCTTTACAAACTGTGTAATTAAAGAAACTATATTAATACAGGAGAGCTCTGATATCAACAATAAATTATTCTGCCAAGGAGATATTGGTTAGGGGATCCAAGCCCCTAAAAGGTAAAGGCCTTTTGCCTATAAACTGGAAGAAGAGTGGTGGTAAGGCCCTGCTGTTGTAAGCATGTAAGCATGGGAAAGATGTTTTGAGACATCATTTGGAAGTGTACAGTTGGCCTCTGGAATGCCAGAGAGCATTACCCAAGGCCACCAAATCAATTAAACAAATATTGATCTCCTTGAATCAAGCAAGACTCCTCTGTCAGCATCAGCTTAACCTCACTTGCCTGGAGATATTGCGCAGCCAGTGGCAGCCATATGTCTATATATCCCGAATATAATTGGCTATTAGCTCTCTCCTTGAAGGAATAATTCACGGCTGATGCCACAAGCTTATGGCATCTAGTGGTTAGGAGATGTTATAAGCCACAATAGGAACTTGTCTTCTTTTACAGAAGAGCTACAGTTCATGGATTAGTATACCATGTAAACATCTGTATCGATGCCAATGGAGCCTACCATAATAATTAGTACGTTTAAATGCCTGTATTTCTAATTGCTTGTGCTTAGTTAATAGGATTAAAAAGATATTCCTGGATAAACTGCCAACCCATGAAAGGAAACAGCCTGAACTTATCAGAGTCCTAGATGACATCTCCAGAGAAAGTAGACTGTTTTGCTTCTTACCCACTTGTGCCCCTTTCCCAAAGCCTAAGGAACAATCTGGAGAAGAGGGGGTGTGGTAGAATGTAAGGGCTAGAGATTTCCCAAGACCACCTGAAGAGAAGGTAGGTAGGAGTTGGGTGCTTTAGCAAGGCAGATTGTTGTTTGATTTAATCTAGTGATCTTTGGTTTAATTGGCTTTTGTGGCTGTGGGGGCACAGTTATCCTCCCAGCTGCTATAAAAGGTGGGTTTGTGTGAGTCTTGAGATCAGAGATCTCCCAAGACTACCTGAAGCACAGGTACCAGGGTATGGGGTAAAGAGCACCCCCCCCCCGACAAACTGGAATTACAAAGGCATCTGAAGTAGGCAAGCAAAGCAAACCATGAACACAGTGAAGAGGCATTTGGGACTCACATTGGAATACAGGCAAGGAGAAGCCCATATGCCAGGAACAGGAAGAAGAGACAACATGGGAAAGGGGCAGGATAATCCCGCACCAAGCTCTACCAACCCTGTGGAAGATTCCTACCATGGGATCCCCCTGGGGATGGCCTAGGACACAGATATCAGAAGCACAATTGTGAACATAATTTAAAAAGTACAAGATTATAAAGAGTAAATCAAAGAATTAAGAAAAGAGAATGAAGAACTCAAGAAGGACCTAGAGAGAGAGAATGACAAACTCTGGAAGGAATCAGAAACACTGAAAAGATCCCATGCTGAAAAAGATAAGGAAACCAACCAGCGAAACAAAGAGCTACAGGAAGAGATTGAGAAGCTCCAAAAGGAAGTAGAAATACTAAAGAAATCAGAAGAGGAAATGAAAAAGGAAATCAAACACTCATCCAATCAAGAGGAAAGGAATGGAAAAAGCCTCAGAAGCAGAATGGACAAAGCAGAACAACGAATATCAGACCTGGAAGATAACACAGAACAACTAAAAACCTTAAGGAAAGATTATGAAAAATTTAAAAATACACAAAAGTGGAACAACCAGGAACTGTGGGAAACTATGAAAAGATCAAACCTCCACATCGTAGGAATAGAGGAAGGAGAAGAATTCCAAGAGAATGGTATTGATCAGATCTTCAACAGAATAATAGATGAAAATTTCGCCAAACTAAAAAAAGACAAACCAATACAAATACAAGAAGCACATAGAACTCCAAACAAGATCAGAAAAGAAACTCTCCATACCACATCATAGTTAAAGGGCTAGACACCCAAAACAAAGACAAAATCCTTAAAGCCACAAGAAAAAAAACCAATAAGTGACCTATAAGGGGAAAATTATCAGAATTACAACTGACTTCTCAGTGAAAACTATGAAAGCAAGAAGAACATGGAGCAAAGCATTCCCGGTGTTAAAGGACAATAGATGTCAACCCAAGTTACTATACCCAGCAAAAATGTCGATTATAGTTGAAGGTGAGAGAAAAACCTTCCATTACATAAACAACTTGAAAGAATACATGTCCAGAAAGCCAACCCTTCAGAAAATACTTGAAGCAATTCAAAGGACAGAAGAAAGGAGCAACTATCCCCAGGAACCTAGAAAGAGAAATCAATAAAAGCATAACGCATAACACAGAAGTAGAAACCTAAACCCAAACAGCAAATGGATAACAAGGCAAAAGGAAGCAGCACAAACCTATCAGTCATAGCCTTAAATATTAATGGACTAAATTCCCCAATCAAAAGACATAGACTGGGAGACTGGATTAGGAAACAGAACCCATCGATATGCTGTCTACAAGAAACACATCTTACCTTCAAGGACAGGCACCACCTTAAAGTGAAAGGATGGAAAAAAATATTCCAAGCAAATGGTATCAAAAAGAAAGCAGGTGTTGCTATTTTAATATCAGACAAAATAGACTTCAAAGTAAAAGAAATCAGAAGAGACAAAGAATGCAATTACATTTTTATCAAAGGAACAATTCCCCAAGAAGATTTCACAATTATGAATATATATGCCCCAAACTCTGGTGCAGCAAACTTTATAAAGACAATTCTCCAGGACCACAAGTCACACACTAACCTCAGTACACTAGTAGGGGACTTTAGTACCCCACTGAGCCCTTTGGACAGGTCAAAAGACAAAGAATAAACAGAGAGATATCTGAACTGAACGATATGATACACCAAATGGACCTCATAGACCTCTACCGAATATTCCACCCTAATACCAAAGAATAAGCTGTCTACTCAGCACCCCATGGAATATTCTTGAAAATTCACCACATACTGGGACACAGAAGAAACCTCCACAAATACAGAAAGATTGAAATAATTTCATGCACAGTGCAATAAAGCTCAACATCAACACCAGGATAAGCCCTATTGCCTACAAGAACACATGGAGACTAAACAACACACTCTTGAATAATGAATGGGTCAAGGAAGAGATAAAGAAAGAATAAAACCATTCCTGGAACTGAATGACAATAACAATACAATACAACCAAACCTATGGGATACCTTAAAAGCAGTCCTAAGAGGGAAGTTTATAGGCCTGGGTGCCTAAAAGCTAAGATGGGTTGGATTCTAAGCCAATGGGACCTCTCTGGCCACACCCATGGGGTGGAGTGTAATGAGGAAAATATTTAGCATTCCTGAGGATTGAGTCGTGAGGGATATTTAAGCAGACATGTTGGAACAAAGTCTCTCTGCATTTGATCCTCAACCTGCGTATATGTGGTGTGCTTTCCTGCACATATTTTCCACATGGGTTGTCCTAGGATTAAGTGGGCCCTGCCACGAATCCCAGTGGCGACCCCACAAATGGCACCAACATGGGGCATGGAGACCAGTTTGGTAAGCTAGAATCTCTGCAAGATGGGAAATAACACCTTCAAGGAAGCTATGTTCCAGGAGGAATTGTTTGTTATGTATGCTGTGGCTGTTGTGTTTCAAATTGTGGCATGGAGAAACTTTAGCATCTCCAAATCAGTGAAGTCATGGACTAAGGATGGACACAGAGGGAATTCTCCTATTGACTCTGCTGGTGAGCCTATGGATGGAGCTGATGGAGATTTGGCCTGTGTGCTGAAGACCCTTTTTCTGATAGGCTTTGGGAAGCTTACATTCTCTTGTGGGTTTTCACCCACTTGGTGGGACACAATTATGCAGCCAGTGGGTGCTACTTGGCTTCCCTGGATTGGGGGCATCTGTTGCTTCCCCAGCCTTCCCAGGTGGCAGGTATTCAGAGAAATTGTGAGAGGAGCCCTTCCTCTCCCGTCCATTTGCCTTCTAGAGGTTTTGAAATGTGCTTGGAACCTACCCTGCAGCCTGGGGTCCTGGTTTCCGCCTTCTGGCCACAGTTCAGGTGGTGAACACAGAGGCAGGAAGGCCAGGCATGCCCAAGGAGCAAGCAAGCTTTTTGCAGCAAGCATTCCATAGAGGTGATCATTTGCACCTTTGCAACAGACAGGCTTGAGTTGTAGAGGCAACCACCCAGGAATTAATCTACCAACATTGACTTGCATGGAAGCTTGTGAAAAGCCAGCCACAGTCCAAATGTGTTTTTAAAAAGTATCCTCCTTAAAAAAATTTTCTGCAGATAGTGTAAAATAGTGCTTAATTCTGCTAAAGTTTCCTTTTTTCTGCTAAACTTCCTCCAAGATCTCGTCTAGAGGCCAGTCTTCTATGATGCAAATTGAGCTTGTAAATTCCAGGCTTGGTGGTGGACCATGCCTTTAATCCAAATGGATGTCTGTGAGTTCAGGGCCGGCCTCGTCTACAAAGTGACCTCCCAGCAGGCTCTGACTGTAAGAAAGCCCTGCCTTGAAAAGACCAAAGGCAAAATATGAAGCTGTTACATTTTTCAGTTTGTAGCTGTTTGTAGATACTCTGGTTAATCTAGTCCAATGTTTGTTCTGTACCCTTCTCCTGCTCTGGAAACAGCAGATGGCTGGTGGGGGAAGGGCTGGCTCTGTGTTTTACTGGGAAGCATAAAGTCTCGGGCTCTTGACCTGGACAGTGCTTCCTCTTTCATTGTGTTTTAAAGGTGCAGCTTTGATTCCAATACTCCAGAGACAGACTGTGGACCTCCATCCTACCAAGTTGTATCACTTTAGTTCAAATCCATTTCAGCATGTTTAACTTAAAGTGTAGTATTTTTACTTAACCCTTGGGTACCCTAGATATCCTTTAAGTAAATATATGTGCACAGTTAAAATTAATTGGTTGATTTAATTTTATCTTGCTCCTTTTAAATGTGTTTCACCTTAAAAATGTCTTCTCACAGAATTCTTGATCACACGTGGTCTGAGCTCTGGCCTGGCGCCATAAGCCTGCCTGCTGTGCATGCATACCAGCTGCCACACTGAGCACATGATATCTAACTCATGCCCCTTAAATTTTGATTTTAGGTAACATCCGTTTGATTTCAGCATTTTGGAAACAAGATAGATGGTTTTTTCTAGGAAATTTTAAAGGCCTTAAAGTTCTAACAAAACAAACTTGCTCTGATAAATTGTCTTTTTTAAGGAACATTGGTAAAAGTCTCTTTAACAATGTAAATTGATATTTTGGTTCAATTTAAATGAGAAATTTTTTTAATAAAACTGTTTTATGATTCTTTAAGCCCATCTTCAAGCTGTGTGTATGCATGAGTGAATGCAAGTTCCCACTTTTAATTCATTATAATCCTACAGGTTTAAATCTATTTAGCTAACTATAAACAAAAATAGATTCAATTCATAAAAAATGTTTGTTTTATACCCCTTAGTGTTAACAATTTTAATTGGGCTTATAGTATGCATATTATTCAGTTTAATGATAGATTATTGTTAATTATTAGTAGTAATTGTTATTGAAAGTTATAGTTATTGTTATTGAATATAATTATTAATAATAATTGATAGAAATTCAGTCTAATGGTAAATTGTTCATTGTTAGCTGCTATTATTGATTATTCATAATAATCAATATAATTCTTGATATCATAATAGTTATTCATAATAATTATTAATGATTGTTGTGACTAATAATGGTTAGTAATTATTGATAATTAATAATAATTAATAATGTTTATAATTGTTGTGATTATGGATAATTATTATTCTTCCAAAGTCCTTAATAGCAAGTCAAGGATCGTTCCAAGACTACAAACAACTTTGGCCTATCTACTTTTGGGAATCCTCAATCTTTAGATTTGTAAATAGCATAGGGACAGTTAGGCTTAGCAGAGGGGCAGCTTAGGAGTAATTAACCAGAAGGGACAGGATAGGGAAAGAATAGTAAACTTTAGGTATAGTTCATTGGAGGCTAGTGGTTGCAAATGGGCCTAAGAGGTGGCATATGGATCTCAGCTGTTTCATGCATTACTACAACATTTATTCTAATTAAGTAAAAATAGCCCTATAACAAATTATAAAGATTTCATGTTTTTCATTGGACATCAAACAATATGGCTTTCTTCTCTTACAGGTCAACCTAACAAATCTTTCTTATGTATGTATGTGTGTATGTATGTATGTATGTGCACACACACATGTGTATGGATGTGTGTACTTGTTTTCTAAGTATATTTTAATGTTAACAGCCATGATACCAGTAAAAACATTGCCTCTGAGTTGGAACGTGGCCCTTCCTTCTCAAGACGCAAATTTATATTAAACAGCCAAAACATAATTCACTTTCAACAAATGTTATGGGTTATCTATTAAAAATTTTAAAATAATGTATCTACACTGCCACCTACTGGTTACGCTTTTTCAATATCTAAAAGACACAAACAGGTTTTCATTGTATTAAAGTGTTAATAAGTTTTTGGGTATTTGGGAATAAAAAATAAAAGGTATAAAAATTTGAAAATTTAAAAAATTTTAAAAATTTTGAATTCCAATTAACATCATTGCAGAATTCACAGCTGCCATTTTTTCTTTTTAAATTTTTTGCACACATACAGGCTAAGCCTGCATTTTGTTCAGATGACCAGTGGGTAGCTGGTGTTGAGGCCTGCATTTCATTTGGGTAACAGTTGGTTTGGAAAAAGGCTCCCTTTGCGGACCACCAACCTGGGAAGCTGGTGTGAAATTCCTGTCCTGGGCTTGGGCAGGTGGAAAGTTATGGCCAAAAGTGGGAAACGTGTCTCATTGTTCCAGGATAAGGACCCGAGTAGGAAGGAACTTACCTCTCCAGTCAGGTCACAGGAGTGACCAACTGACCTCTACACAATGAGGCCAGTTCCCCACAATGTCCACAAAGTGGGTACTGTGTGTCCCTCTCCCCTTAGCAGGACTGCAATGCACCTGTTTGTGACAAAGGAAGCTTCCTAGAAGCTCCCACAAAAACAAAAAAAAAACAACAAAAAAATCAAGATGGTTATGATGGTTACAACATCTCATGGGGCATATCTAGCCAGTCTTTTATTAACTAATGGGCATAAGAACTGTAAAAGAAAATTTTATTAAGAGCTAGATATTGAAAAATCTTTAAAGCAGGTTTTCATGCCAGGCCTGGAGAAGGCCAAGAGCTTGGAGGAAGATAATTATCAAAATCCACTTTGTAAGGTTTACAGTTTAAAATGGTAATACATTTGAACTAATTGGGAATATAAAATATTAATCATTTTATTTGTAATCTGTATTGAATTTCCAACAATAACTTTGGGGTTAAGGTACACAAATGGTCTCTACATTTTTCTGTGTAATACAGTATCACCTTGTAACATTTTTCCTTTACTTGTAGATAAATTAAAGAAATTAAGTTTAAGTTCACTTCCCAAATAAGTAGCATACAGTTAATGAAAAACAATTTGGGTGAATTTGATGAAAACTTACACCTTGGTTCCTGTTTATGGATATGTGTTGTTGGGCCTTACAGGCTCTCCAAAAACGTGGCCTGTTGGAAATCTCTAAGCCTGGCTCGTTTGGTTACCTGTTTTTTTGCCAGTCACTTCCGCATGAGAGTGATGCAGCAAGATTTACTTGAAAACGCCCTGCCTGGGCACCACTTATATGGTTATATTTCATTGGCCCAAAGCCATCACCCCACTCTATACATCATTGTCCCCATCCCTATGACCAGGGAATGTATATAAGACTCCACCCTGCTACAATAAAGTGAGATCTTGCCTGACTTGACTCCCCGCTGCGTCTGAGTGACTCCGGGAACTGGGGAGGCTGGGGAACAGGCGAGCGGCGCACCTGTCCTTCCTCGATCCAGCTGGCCCTGGGAGCGGGACCAGCTAAGACCCAGCATGTGTAATACAACTTAGGCATATATAGGTGCCCAATGTGTGGTGAAGGAGAGGACCCCCACTCTGATCAAGGTCATCCAGGACAGGTGAGACCTCCAATATGGGTAACGCAACATCAGCTAAGAAAGAACCAGCCCTAAAGTCTCTACACCTCATGTTGCAGTCCCGAAGGCTTGAACTAACCGAAGCTAATGCTCATCATACTTGGGAGACCATTGTCTCCCTGGCCCCTGGATTATCAGGGCCAACCTCTTCTCCTGGCAGACTTGGGCTAGGGTGGAGAAACTGGCAAGAGAGAGAGAGAGGCATTTTGGAATTGATCCCCCCTTGGGTTTTTACCCTACTATTACAGCTTTGAAAGCTTCTTTCCACCCTGAGTCCCTCACTACCCCCATTCGGGATAGTGCGGGGGAGGCAACAGACTCTGAGGCAGAGGGAGAAAAGGAATGGGATAAATTCATTGAAAGGAGAAAGGCTTCAGAGGATTCAGACGCAGGGAGACCACCCCCTTACAAGCAGGCCAAGGGACTAAGCCCTGAGGGACCCTATAAGGCCCTTAGAGCAGAACTCTGAGCTGAGGCACAAAGGATGGAACTCCGGACTGAGGCGCCTTATGTCATGCCGAGCGTGGAGGCCCCGCCCCAACCTAATGAGCCTCCATTTTGTGCCTTCCCAGTGAACCTCATGCCCAGGGGGAACCAGCCCTTAGATTGGTATCCCTGGGAAGCTAAGGATCTTAAGGAACTCAGAAAAGCAATGGCCGAAGATGGCCCCAATTTGCCCTGGGCCATGACCCTGCTCCAAGATATTGCCTACCACCCGTGTGTCACAAAGGATTGGCTAGACCTAGCAAAGGCAGTTTTCCCCAGCCCGATATTCATTAAATGATTGGCCCTATTCCGGGAGGAATGTCATCTATGGGGAGAGGCGAATGCTCAGGTAAACCCCCTGATCCCTATCACCTTTGGGATGCTGGCTGGCACAGGAGACGTGTACTCCATGGGGGCCCAACAGGCAGCTTTGCCAGCCCCCTACAGGGACCAGGTGCATGGAACAAACTCAACATGGGCCCCTCTGAGAGCCCCTTGGCAGGGATGAGACAAATGGCTTGCAAAACACTCCCTGAATTCATCAACCAGGTACAGCAAAGCCTTCACCACAAATTACCCCCAGGGGACCTCCAAGACCAATTTATTAGGATGACAGTCTGGATAGAGGGAATGAATGGCAATCACCTCTAGCCTGTGCAGGCATGAGGGACTGAACAATGAGTTCCTGGATTATAGCCACCCAAGATATAGGAACTCAAAGCCACAAGGCACAAACCTTAATGCAGGCCATACAGGCTCAGATGTCAGTCTTAACAGCTGCAATCACTCAAGCCTTAGGTGCAACCAAATTACCAGGGAAAAAGAACAAATGGGGGGCAGCTTTGTTTCCGTTGCAGCCAAGAGGGGCATTTTAAGCTGACTGCCCCCAGGGGAATCCAGGAGGTAAGGTCCTGGTAGGGGGCAAGCTCCCTCACAGCCCCTGCCCCTGCTATAGAAAGGGATTCCACTGGAAAAGGGATTGTAAATCAAAGTTTGATCTTGAAGGCAAACCTTTAAACTAGACCAGGGGCAGCCTCTGGCCACGTCAAACCAAGGAGGTTCATTCTTACACAAATGCAGCCAGCTATGTGAACAGGCACAACCCCAGGCTCATTGGACGGTCCCACTCTCAGAGGGACTGTACCCCAACAGTCAATTGTCATTGGTGGTGTCAAATTCCAATGTCTCATTGACACAGGAGCAGACAGGACTGTCCTAAGAAAAGAGGAAATTCCAGCTACTTGGTCCCTGCCACCCAGGCCCCTGGTCTTGGGGGTGGGGAGGAATTCCTGGACTGAGGAGACCTCTAATCTCATGAAGTGGGTGAGCCCGGATGGGGACCAAGGGAAAATTAGGCTGTTGGTAGCCCAAGGCCTCACAGCTAATCTATTAGGCCAGGATTTGGGGGACAGTTGTATGCAGTATTAACTACTGATCATAAACTATTCTCTGAGGATCCCCTAATAGACCCCCCTCATGACCACACCCAAAAGCAAGGACAAATCAAAATTTACCCCCAATCATAGGGGCCACTGCTCCCCGGGTTCCTCCCATACTATGGAAACTGGGAAAACACATCTGAGTGGAGCAGTGGCCACTAACACAACAAAAACTTGAGGCCCTACACCAGTTAACGGATGAACAATTAAAACTCGGGCACATCCGTCCTACTTTGAGTCCCTGGAATACACCTGTCATTTTCATTCGCAAAGCTTCAGGAGCATGGCGCATGCTCCAAGACTTGAGGAAGGTAAATGATAGAATGGAATTGGTTAGAACCCCTTTGTGAGGCATGCCCTGGATCCCTGCAATCCCCACAGATTTTTCTATAACTATAATTGATCTTAAAGATTGCTTCTTTTCCATTCCCCTGCACCCTGAAGATTGTGCTAAATTTGCTTTCTCGGTGCTGTCTCTCCACTATTCCCAGCCAGATCACTGATATGAGTGGGTGGTGCTGCCACAGGGCATGGCCAATAGCCCAGCATTTTGCCAGCAATATCTTACTATCCTCCTGGCTCCCGTGCTGTCACAAGAGGACTCCTTAGTGTACCTCTACATGGGTGACCTAATCATTGGCCACCGGGACCCTCATAAGCTGCCAGGGTTCCTGGCTACAATATCACATACATTGATTAAAGGAGGGTTCATGGTGGCACCTAAGAAAATCCAATGAGTTCCTCCCTTCAAGGTGCTGGGTACCCATCTCTCTCTCTCTCTCAATTTAGTCCCATAAAACCTAGTGTAAAAGTACCTGACTGGCTTACCCTAACACAACTCCAAAGCTTACTTGGTGAAATCAACTGGCTCCAACCCTGGGTAGCCATCCCCACAGAGACTTTAATGCCATTGTTTACTCTGTTAAGAGACAAGAGTCCTCAGGAAGAAATCTCCTTCACCTCAGAGCACCAAAAAATTCTCAAGGCTTTTCAAAATGGTTTACATCACTGTTCTCTGAGAAGGTATTCTGTCCCTATGGGTCCTTTCAGGACAGAGCCTGACCACAGCAGTCATCACCCAGGAGGGGGCCCCTTTAGAATGGATACATACATCCACAGCTGGTATACCTTGAGTGTACTCCCAAACAGACCAGCTAGCAGATGCTATCATAAGGGGGAGGACTCAGGTGTAGAGACACTACAGAATAGACCCTCATGACATCATCCTTCCCTCATGACATCATCCTCCCATACAGATTGACAGATGTTGAGTGGCTGGCTCACAACCACTCACGTCTGGCTATTTCCTTAGAAGGCTTCATGGGAAAACTGGATTGTCATTTTGGACCCTCTAAGTGAGCTGCCTTCTTGCAAAAACTCCCCCTGGAGCTCATAATGCCCTCCCTGTTTTTAAAAGAACCCATACCACATGCGCCCTGCATTTTCACTGATGGAGGGAAAGCTGGCTCCGCCTATGTGGCCTTTAGAGAGAACAGTTCCACCCCAATCAGCCAAAGATTCCAGCCAAGCCAAGGATCTGCCCAATATAAGGAATTATTAGCAGTCATAATGGAGCTACAGGACATTCGGGAGTCCTGCAGCCTCTTCACTGAGAGTTTATATGTTGCCAACCTTCTACCCCATTTACCACAGGCCCACATTAGACTTGACAGTAAACCAATCTCCCCTCTTATGATAGAGCTTAAGGCTCTTTTAGAGGGAAGGAGTGCCCCAATATACCTCCAGCAACTTAGAGGATACTCGGCCTTCCCGGTTTCTTATCTATGGGCAATGTCCTGGCAGGCCAGCTGGCCTTGGAGCCCAACATTCTAATAGCTCAGGAAGCTACAAACTTTCATGAGCTAACCCATGTTAATTGGAGAGGTCTACACAAAATTTCCCTCAGGTGCCTATAAAGGAATTGAAAAAAATTGTCCAAACATGTAAATCTTGCCAACCCTTCCTTAAGGTACCTCCGTTTCAACCCCAAGGAGTTAATCCTCAAGGCTTATGACCTAATGCCCTCTGGCAAACTGATGTCACCCATTTTGCTGCTTTTGGTAAACTTAAATATGTTTTTGTGTTCATCAACACCCATTCTAGAGCCTGCTGGGCCATGGCCCACACTGGAGAAAGAGCCAAACACACCCAATCTCATTTCCTCCAATGTTTTGCAACGTTAGGACTACTAGTCAAATTAAAACAGACAACGGGCATTGCTTTACCTCTAAGACCCTTGCAAACTTTCTAGAAAGATGGAGGATTAAACACACCACCAGAATCCCTTATAACCCCCAAGGGCAAGCCATTGTGGAAAGAAACCACCAATGTCTCAAGGAACAATTAAAAAAAAGGGGGGGGGAGTAAGCCCCTACCTGAAGTTGGCACAAGCCCTGTTCGTCATAAATATTTTAAATTTTTCCAAGGACATGATGGAATCTAGGTTCCAAAAGCATTGGGGACACACAAGCCTTAACCCCCAAGTAAAAGTTAAATGGAAAGACCCTTTAACAGACCAATGGAAAGGCCCAGACCCACTAATCATGATGGGGGGAGGCTTTGGATGTGTATATCCTATTGGGGAAGAAACACCAATCTGGATACCAGCAAGGAACTTGAAGTTCCTACTGACCCCCTCGGAAAAGGAAACAATAATATAATTGAATCCAAGGGCTACAAACCCTTGAGGAGTTCTTATGTCTTTTCTTGTTCACAGATGGCATGGTTCCTGAGACTGTTAATGGCCACATGGATGACAACAGTAATAGAAGCTCAGAATCCTAATCCCCACCCACCACAGAGGGTGACATGGCTAGTGGCTAAACCCATTAATGGGCAAGCCCTCAATTCCACCACAAAGGACACAATATCATCAACATGGTGGCCATCACTCTTCTTTAACCTCTGTGATCTGGCCCAAGGAAGTTGGGATGTGGCTGATTGGACCCTGGCTCACCTGGGGAGGCCAGAATGTAATGGACAAAGGGGATGCACCTTGCCAGTGGTGGGAGACCCTAGATTCCCGGGATGCTCCGTGTCCTCAAACAAGCTGCGCTCGGGGACACCGACATCTGTGTATGTCCCAGGAGTAACCAGACTGCACAAAAGATATCTGATTGTGGTGGGCCAGGAGATTTCTACTGTAGGGCATGGGGGTGCGAGACCACAGGGTCATGTTCTTGGGTGGGGCACAGGGGAGCTATCCAGGTTACTAGGGTAAAGACACCCCCTTTATGGGACATGCACCAGTTACCACTGCAACCCCATTCAGGTTAACATTCACTGAAGAGGGCAAAAGGGAAACAAACTGGGAAATTGGGAAAATGTGGGGCCTTAGGCTATATAATCAGGCTATGATCAAGGATTGTTATTCTCCATCAGGAGACAAATAAATCCCATTGCTAGTGAGACTCAGGTGGGGCCAGATGCCCCAGACCCAACTTCCAGCAAAACAAAGACTATGACAAGCCCACCACCAACAAACCAGCCAGTAAATAGCACCCCCCAACCTCACAGCACCGGGAGAGGAAACAAGGGCAAGGGCAAAAAAAAAGGGACACAGTAAGGGTAAAACTAGGGACAAAACTAGCCCCTGGGAAGCAGCAGTAAAAATAGCTTATGAATCCCCAAATGAGACCAGGCCTGAGTTAACAGAGTCATGTTGGCTATGCCTTAGTCCAACATCACCGTACTATGAAGCTCTAGGGTATATGGAAATTTTACAAAGGAAAGCACATCCTTAAAATGTTGATGGGGTCGAGCTCCTATCCCTTGAACAAGGGGGAATTTGCAGAGCATTGAGGGAGGAGTGCTGCTTTTATGCAGACCATCCAGGGATCATTACAAAAAATCTGGATGAGATTCGAAACGGAATAGAAGATAGGTGGCTAAATTATGACCAGGGCTGGTTCAGCCAATGGTTTGACTGGTTGCCTTGGTTAACCACTCTTTTATTGACCCTAGCCGGCCCACTTATAATAATGCTTCTTGCTTGCACCTTTGGACCATGCCTTTTTAACAGGCTGATTTGGCTGATACAAAACAAGACCCAGGAAATCCAATTTATGATGTTTCCATCCAGATATGGCCCCTGATAAAACCCCCTGCCCACTGCCTTACCCCAATGATGGGTAAGGGTCCTCAAGAAGAGGCCAACCTAAGACAGGGGACAGTGTGGCGAAGAGAGAGGGGGCGGAGACACATGGCACCCAATGAGAGGTAAGATCTGGCTACCCCTAGGCAACCTAAGATGGGTTGGGCCAAGAGCCGCCTTAAACTCCCGATGATGGGTAAGCCTAGTAGGAGTAAGCACAGACAACCTAAGACAGGGGCCATGCTGACCACCCCTCCCATACAAAACAAAAAGGGGGAGTTGTTGGGCCTTACAGGCTCTCCAAAAACGTGACCTGTTGGAAATCTCTAAGCCTGGTTCGAGTTTGGTGACCAAAGCACAAGCAATTAGATGTACAGGCATTTAAACAGGCATTTAAACAGTACTATTATGGCAAGCGAAGCTGTGAGCATAGATACAGATGTTTGGATGGTATGCTAATCCACAAACTGTGGTTTCTCTATAAAAGATGACAAGTTCTTACTGTGGCTAATAACATCTCTTAACCACTAGAGGCCATAAGCTTGTGGCATCAGCCATGAATTATTCCTCCAAGGAGAGAGCTAATAGCCAATTAGATTTGGGATATATATAGACACATGGCTGCCACTGTTGCATAGTATCTCCAGGCAGTTGAGGTGTAGCTGATACTGACAGAGGAGTCTTGCTTGACTCAAAGAGACCTATATTTTGCTTTATTGCATTAGTGGCCTTTGGTAACGCTCTCTGGCATTTCAGAGGCCAACTGTACATTAGCAAGTGATGTCTCAAAACATTTTTTCATACTACACCAGGTCTTCGACAACAGGGATTTACTGCATTTCTCCTTGCAGATATCCCATTTTTATAGGCAAAAGGCCTTTATAATTTTGGGGGCTTGGACCCCTATCCAACATCTCCTTGGCAGAATAATCCATTGCTGATATCAGAGCTCTCCTGTATTAATACACTTTGCTTAATCACAAAGCCTATAAAGACTCCACTATTATATTTGGCTCTAAATAGAAAATTATCCTTTCACAATTCCTATGTCTAGCAGTCACTTAAAGAAGGTAGTTATACCTGTTTTATAAGAAATTACCACTATAACAGTGGCTGAAATTGTATGTGCTCAAGTTTGGATCTTTAGTTTTGTTCCATTGGTCAACAAGTCTGTTTTTGCCAGTACCAGGCTGTTTTTATGACTAGAGCCCTGTAGTATTGTTTGAAGTCTAGTATAGAGAAAACCCTCATGTTATTCTTTTCACTCAGGCTTGTTTTGGCTAATTGGGGTCTTTTGTTTTTCCAAATGAATTTAAAAACTTTTTTTTTCCCAAGCCTGTGAAGAAACTCTTGGGGATTTTAATTGGGTTTGCATTAAATCGATGCAAGAGTTTGGGTAGAATGGACATTTTTATAATGTTAATTTTCCCAATCCATGAGCATGGGAGATTTTTCCATCTTCTGATGTCTTCTTCAATTTCTTTATTTAAGGGTTTAAAATTTTTGTTGTAGAGATCTTTGGTGTTTGTTCCTAGGTATTTCATTATTTTTGACGTTATTGTGTGTGGGAAGGTCTTCCACTTGCTTGTTGTTGGTGTAAAGGGAGGCCACTGATTTTTTTTAGGTTAATTTTGTATCCTGCCACTTTGCTGAAGCTGTTAATCATTTCTAGGAGTTTTCTGGTGGAGTTTTTAGCCTCCATTAAGTAAACAATAAGCAAATAAGGGCAGCTTGACTTCCTCTTTTCCAATTAGTACTCCTTTAAATTCCTTTTCTTATTGCTCTAGCAAGTGTTTCAAGCACTATATTGAAGAGGAGTGGTGACAGGGACAGCCTTGGAGAGTTTCTACCTTTAAAGGGAATGTTTCTGTCATTTTCCCATTTAGGATGATATTGGCTGTGGGTTTCCTTTATATGGCTTTGATTACATTGAGGAAGGATCCCTCCAGTCCAATTCCCTCTAGGACTTTAAGCATGAAGGAATGCTGGATTTTGTCAAAGGCCTTTTTGGTGTCAATTGAGATGATGGTGTGGTTTTTTTTTTTCTTTCAGTCCATTTACATGCTTGATGATGTTTATTGATTTTTGTATGTTGAACCATCCCTGCATCTCTGGCATGAATCCAACTTGGTCATGATGGATGATCTTCTTGATGTGAATCTGTATGCGATTGGCCAGTATCCTGTTTAGAATTTTGGCATCTGTGTTCATTAGGGAGATGGGTCTATAGTTCTCCTTTTTGGTTGTATCTTTGCCTGGTTTTGGCAATAGATTGATGCTGGCTTCATAGAAGGAATTTGGGAGAATTCTCTCTGTTCGTATCCTTCTAAACAGTTTCAGTAATAATGATTGTAGGTCTTTTTGAAATGTTTTATAGAATCCTTCCCTGAAACCATCTAGGCCTGGGCTTTTTGTATTTGAGAGGTTTCTTATTACATCTTCAGTTTTTTCATATATTATGGGTCTGTTTAAGCTGTCAGTCTCTTCTTGGTTGAGCTTTGGTGATTCCCAGGATTTCAGATATTCATCCATTTCTTCTAGGTTTTCAAACTTGGTAGAGTATAGGTTTTTGAAGTATTCCCATACGATTTTCTGGATCTTTTCCTTATCTTTTGTGATATTTCCCTTTGTATCACAGATTGTATTGATTTGGAGTTGTTCCTTCTTTCTTTTGGTTAACTGGGCTACAGGTCTGTCTATTTTCTTTATTCTTTGAAAGAACCAACTTTTGGATTCATTGATTTTTCTTTAGTTTTGTTTCTATTTCATTGATATCTTCTCTGATTTTTGTTATTTCTTCCTGTCTGTTGTGTTTAGGGTTCATCCGTTGTTGCCTTCCAATTGCTTTTACCTGCAGTGTTAGATTGTTCACTTGTGCTCTTTCTGTTTTTCTAATGTAGGCACAATTCCTATGTCTAGCAGTCAATTAAAGAAGGTAGTTATACCTGTTTTATAAGAAATTACCACTATAACAGTTGGCTCTACTCTACAGTTAGGGAATGACTTCATTACCATCATGTTTTTCTTTTTCCTATAAAGAGGAGAGGTAGGAAGGTTTCTCAGCATCTGGAAGATAAACTTCATTAGACCACATTATAAACAGTTATCCCAAATAGAATTCAGAGAGATGCTCAGTGTCTGTGACTCAGGCAATCTGAAGTTCCTTTTTCTTTAATGTTCAGATGGGTCAGTCTCTCTGCTGGCATTTCCCAGTCCACCATGTGCAGCCAAAATTTGTACATTTTCAGGCATTTGGATTGGTGCTTTTACCTGTTGGAACATACAAATCTCCTCCCATTGTTAGTTTCAAGACCTCAAAATTGAAAATTTATCAAAAGGTTTGGAATACAGAAGGAATATTATACCACCTTCCTCTTTTTTTTTTTATTTTTATGTTTTGACCTATAGATGCCTAAGTTGTATTACACATGCTGGGTCTTAGCTGGTCCTGCTCCCGGGGCCAGCTGGATGATGCTGGGTGGGGCAACGGCACAGAGTTGGGAGGCCTATGATTGGCTCTGGGAACTGACATCATTTAGTTTATAAAAGCAGGCTGTAGCAAGCAATAAATTGAATTCCTATTAACATCATTACGGAATTCCCAGCCATCATTTTTTTTTTTTTTTGTAATCTTTTGTGCACATACAGGCCAAAGCAGGCCTGCATTTTGTTTGGGTGGCCAGTGGGTTGGAAAGAGGTTCCAGTGTGGACCACCAATCTGGGTAGCTGGTGTTGTGAGTGGACATAGGCTGAAGATAGGCCAACAGCCATCAGCCTGAAATTCCTGTCCAGGGTTCAGCAGTCTCTGCGCAGGTGAGAAGTCACAGCCAAGAGTGGAAAATGTGTCTCATTGTTCCAGGCTAAGGGCCTGAGTTGGAAGTACCACTCAGACTGGGCTATGGGAAGTAGCCAGCTGGCCTCTGCACTGAAAGGCCAGTTCTCTATCAGCAGCTGCTGGCAGGTGCTGTGTGCCCCTCCCCTTAGCAGGGCTGCATGGTCCCTGTTCAATACAAAAGAAAGCCTCCTACACGGGATCATATCATGCTAAATGCTAAGTGAAAATTTAAATCTAGTCGTTAGTGTCAAAGCTCATGGGTTGGAGGACCAGTTGAGCATGTGTAAGGCCTTAAGTTTGATTCCCTACTACTAAAAAAAAAAAGCCTCATCTTTATTTTTATTTACTCATTTCTTTTTGACACAAGATCTCATTATATGGGCTAAGCTGACCTGAAACTTGCTATGTAGTTCAGGCCTGGTTTGAATGACCTACCTATTCTCATGTTTCAGTATCCCAAGTGCTGTGACTGCAGGTATATGTCACTATGTCCAGCAGAACTAATCCTTGAAACTAGTGTTTCCTGCTGTGATTCTGTGAGCCTTTAGGAGCCATGTGTTGATATCTGCTGTACGACTGGTAAGAGTTGAGCTTTAGTAGAAGATCATGCATTTAAAAATAAAAATATACTTTGGTTAGGGCCTCATTCCCATGGCAAGCTAGGTGAGACCCAGGGACGATTCCTGTCTAATGGATTGTGAGCATACCTGACATGTTTATTGGAATAGGTGGGTAAATTTCTTATGTTCATTTTACACATTAGTGGAAGGTCATGTTGCAGGGATAAGCAATATAAGTTACAGGAAGATGAGACCCCTGAGTTTGTGCTCAGGAGAATCACCCAGGAGGGCTGTCAGATTAGGAATATCACTGTTGTTTGGCAGAATGCATGAGCTCTGGTGGGGTAGGGGGATAGGGTGGGGGACATGGGTCTAGATTTTAGGAATATCACTGTTGGACATGGTAGTAATGAGAAATGTTTATTCTGTTAAGTCATTGATGTTCGGGGTTGTTTCCAGTGGTGGTTTACCCTGCCTGGTGTACTCTCTTAAGGTTGCTTCATGGGGGAAAGGGAAGGCCACAAGTCATTTTTTAGTAACAATTATATTTTTTTTGTGGTCTTTTTGAGACAGGGTCTCCCTGTAGCCTCAGCTGTCCTGGAATTCGCTCTGTAGACCAGGCTGGTCTTGAACTCACAAAGATCCACCTGCCTCTGCCTTCCAAGTGCTAGGACTAAAGGCGTGTGCCACCACGCTAGTAACAATTATATTTTATCCGAATAGCTAACATACATGCTGATGTTTGCTTCAAAGTGCTTGTACAATTTTCAACCCATAGAGATAAAATGCTGGCACAGTATAGCACTGTGCTAGGAGCTGACATTGAACACAATTGATTGTAGTCACACTGGGACAGAAGAGACAAGGTAAATAAATTATGAATTCTGGAGGAAAAGTGCTTGCAATAGCTGCTGTTTCATTTCCCTCTTAACCCCCTGTGACTGTAAACACACTTATAGATATATTTTATTAATCATGTTTTTATGGATTTGGATTTTGCAAGTGGCTATTGTAGCTAGGGGATTTCTGGACACCCCTCTAGCTAATCAGATTAGGGACATGAATACTGCAGTGACAAACTGGTGTGTGTATGAAAAGACAAATGGAAAAGCTGCCCTACACTAGCACTTGTAACTAGCTGTTTGTTTAAAATAACAGCTTTAGAGCTCTTTCCCACTGTGGTGTCCTTACTTCTGTCTACAATTGATGGACTTCAGACTGAAAATTACATGAGAGATTCTTAACAAATGGATATCTCTCAAGGGACATCATCAGAATAAAGCATTTCAAGATTTACTTTATGCTACTTGAAGAAAGATAGTGTTGATATGATATATTGTAAGAGCTGTAACTACTAGACCTTTAATAGACCCATTCATTTTATGAAGGAGGCACATCATGTATATCATTAGCAGTTCAGCAGCCTAGATCTAAAAAAAGGGTTAAGACAGGCTTTCCATGACATGCAGACTTCACAGGAGTGAAAAATGTGCATGTACCTCCAACTTACTCACTTCAGTGTGTAGTGGAAAATCATGGTTTGAAGCCTTGTTTGTTTTCAAGGACAGATCACAGTGAGGACTGAGCCAGGTCTGCATCACCTCAAATCTCAGGACAGCCAGTAGGATCGGATTTCATTTCAGTACTCCAGTCTACATAATTACTTTGGCACATTACCCTTTACTTTATAAATATATTTAAAAATTTCCTCTCTTTATTGCCCATTTTCATTCATCCGTTTTGTTTGTGGTGTCCTTTCCAGTGTCTTAACACAGCATCTAGCACAGAGAATGCATGACCCTGTCTACGGGTCATGTAACATTGGGTACCTGAGAGAACCCTAAAACCTGTAAGATAAGCGAGAGAAAAGAACGAGACTTTGCGAGGTTGTCAAAGTCTGATTTATTGAATTATGACAGCAGTATATATTTGGCAAAAGGCGGGAAGAATCAGGAAGAGGGGAGGGGGTAGGAGGTAGCTCTTGTAAAAGTTAAAGTTTATCGGGGCTGGCTGCT
>VZQC01014995.1:2507674-2614592 GCA_009823505.1 Rhizomys pruinosus | reverse complement strand
TTAAAACACTTTTGTACTCAAAGTCACCAAATGTTGGATTGATTTACTAAATGTCTGTTCCACCTTAACTAACAGTTATGTTAAATAGGGCCTGCTGCCTGGCATCTTAATATGATGGATTTTGTATTTTTTTCTTTTTCCCTGGCTATCGACTTACTCGATCTTTCCCTCTGGTTCTGTCTCTCCCTTATCAGAGTTTGGAGACATAGCCTCATTAAAATCTTTCTCGGTGGTTTTGGAATGGGATAGTGGCTTGTGGGGCGAGCTCAGTCTGTCCCGCTGGGAGATGCTGCAAGATGACGAGCGCTGGGCACCTGGGCTGCCCAGTGAGTTCCTTGGCATAGCCCGCGCCCCTGGGGAACTCGAGGTGGTACTCTGGCAGAGGGCCGGCTGCAGATATGCTGCGGGGGGCCGGCCTGGGAGTGCATGGAGCGCTTAGGGGAGGAAGCAGTGCCAAGTTTGGCCGCAAAAAAAAAGGGGGGAGCTGCTTTATAGGGCAGAGGAAATGGATCTCTTGGGGGGGCTGACAGGCAGTGCCTGGGGTGTCTGGCTTAGGGCAATTGGGGACAGAGCCCGCAGCGAGTGTGCGTGGGGGGGAAGGGGTTCTGAATTATCTCATTAATAACAGTCCAATAAGTAAAAGTCTGGACAGGAATACTATTTGGTCCCTTAGTCTGCATGATGCAGTCAAGATCCTGTTTTACCTTTTTCCATGTTTTGGGGTGAATTGAGGGCCCATCAAGGACCACCCAGGGACATGTATCCCCTATGAATATAAAAAATCTAGCTAAATCTTTTTTCTTTAACCCGAATTCCTCTCTCCCTGAAAGCTGTCTTAAAGTGTTGAATAAATTTCTCTTCTTTAGACAGCGAATGGCCCATCTTAATATGAGCCAATTGGCCTATCTTTAATATGAGACAAAGAACTACTCACTTCTTTTCCCCGAGGATCTGCACTCCGTGGGTGGCGAAGTGTCCTCTCTTTTTTTCTGAGGTTTTCTGCGCTCCACTGATGGCTAAGCGCCCTCTCTTTCCCGAGGTTTTCCGTGCTCCTCTGATGGGAGCGCCCTTCGGTCTTAAGTCGTCCGGCCGGACCTCCGTGTTCCTTGTCTGGTAGAGGGGTCTCTTACCTCGAGCCCCTACATCGGGCACCAATATGACCCTGTCTACGGGTCATGTAACGTTGGGTACCCGAGAGAACCCCAAAACCTGTAAGATAAGCGAGAGAAAAGAACGAGACTTTGCGAGGTTGTCAAAGTCTGATTTATTGAATTATAACAGTAGTATATATTTGGCAAAAGGCGGGAAGAATCAGGAAGAGGGGAGGGGGTAGGAGGAGGGAGGAGGGGGTAGCTCTTGTAAAAGTTAAAGTTTATCGGGGCTGGCTGCTCGCGCCGGCAGAGATTGTTTGCCCTCGATAAGCTTCCTCCGCGGGCTGCTGGCTCCGGCAGACAATGTTTGCTTGTGATAAGATTCCTCCGGAACATCAGGTATGCAGGTAGGAAGCTTCTCTGCATATCTGCACATTTAGGGAACAGCTCTGAAGTTATTTCAGAGTTAACTCTTTTTGAACAGGCTTACAGCTCCTCACAAATGCATTCACTTCAAGTGACTAGAGGTGGTAGAATTGGGGGCATTATTAACATCCAAATAGAAGATGGAACTTGAGAAATAATGTGAAGGCTGGGTAAGAGAAATATTCCAAGTGGGAAATAGAACTTAGCCTGGGCTAAATCCAGGAGGCAGGAATGCGTTTGTTGTGTTTGGGGAGTAAGTAGACATGGGACTCTGGAGGGCAATCTAGCATGAGTGGGCTTATGGCAGATTCTTCAATGAAAGTTTTAGAAGAACTTTACTACTTTGAAAGTGGTTATAAAATGTCATTTGTGGGCTAATTTTACCCATCAAAACAAACACTACAATTTCTGTGATCCTATGTGGTTCATCTTTATTAAACTCCTTTTAACGATGCATATAAAGAAAGGATAAAAAACCACTTATTGGCCCATGGCTTGAATGGTTGCACACACACACACACAATCATATGTTGAAGACTATGTCATGAATGAAATTGTATTTGCTCTGGTGGGGTGGGAGGATAGGGTGGGGGACATGGGTCTAGATTTGATAATCTTGGACAAAATATATATTAAAAAAATAAATAAAATAATTCCATCTTAAAAAAAAAGAAATTGTATTTGCATATAAGAAACTTGGAGGTAATGAGTTTATGAAGAATCAATGCCTTTAGTAAGGGAAAAAGAAATCACCCCATGCTGATATGCATTTTCTGTTTCTCTGTTATTCTTTCACATTAAAGGGGATGGCTGAAAATCAGGAAGACTTTCATCAAGAAGCTGACCATGGTATCATCCTGCTCTAGGACTTCTCACCCTTGGAAAGGTGAGATGTTTCATTGGTTTTCTGTTCAAACAGCCAAAATGACTAAGAAGTGGCCCCTAACTAAAAGGAAGAAATTCATTTGTTGTTCAGCCACTTCCTGTTTCTATTTCTGGTCCCAGGATGAAAACTTTTATAAGTCAAGAATGATTTGGGAGGATAGGTGTGGTTATATCAGACATAATGCTAGTATTTCCTTGTGGACTGAGTTCAGCCTGCTTGGACTCCTGTACACCCAGTCTCAGAGACAGCTATATGAGCGAGGCCCTATCATTCCAATGGGCTGGCTGTAAAGGCAGGCAGTGAAGCCCCAATTTCATAGATGTTTTATAGTCCCACCTGGCTGTTTGCCAGGGACTCTAGAAAGTTAGGAAAGAGCATGTTTCTCACTCTCCTGTATAATTCTTCTGTATAAAGGTGAGTTCTACTCCGCTGATTCATTTCCCCTTTTAACAAAAGCAGAGGGGCAGGTGACCTGTCTCTAGTTCACTACCTTAGCCCCTTAAAGAGGCTTAAAAGCTCACAATATTCTTTTGTCTCTGATTTTTTTTTGCAGAAGCAATAATAACAACAATAATTGCTTATACATACTTAGTCATTATTAAGTGCTGAGGGCCACATTAACTGCTTTATCTTTTGTGTGAGTGTTCTTCAGAGAAACTAATTCAATAGGCTCTCTCCCTTTGCCCATTTATCCATCTGTCTGTCTAAGAGGAAATTTATTATAGGAATTGGCAGTCCAATTATGGAGCCCAAGAATTCCCACAGCAGGCTGGTTGACAGGGAAAAACCAACGGCATAATTCAGTCTGAGTTCCAAAGCTGAGAGAAAGAAGTCAGGGAGGATGTCTGAGCTCAAGTAGGGAGGGCAAATTTTCTTTTCATTTGCCCTTTTGTTCTCTTTAGGCCCTCAGTGATGCTTATGCACCCACATTGTTGGGATAATCTTCTTTACTCAGTCTCCCTTTTCAAATGCCAATCTCTTCCACTCCCCCCCCCCCACAACACACACACATACCTAGAAAGACTCTTTTACCAGTTGTCTGGGCATTCCTTAACCCAGTCAAGTTGACATGTAAAATTAACAATTGTGTCTATATGAATTTATTCTCTATGAACAAAGTATTTTTTTATAAGAACCTTATTTATCATTTAGAACAGGAGACTATGTACTAAGGATTTAAGGAACTCCTCCAAAGGTCTTTAGTGAAGGACTGAGAGGTAACTGAGGCTTCAGGACATATTTTGGTCCAGAATATAATCAGTATATGTTATTAGTGTTTGCTCAATTTTTAAGGAAGTACTTCGCATATTGAGGTTAACATTATATTCAAGAGAAAAATCTCTGTTAGATCTCTAAAATTTGATGATCACAAATGTGTTCCAGGTAGAAATAGAATACTGTGAGCATATGATGACCTCAGTAATTTCTTACTGACCAGACTGGCATCAAGTCCCTGTGTACCACTCACTAGTAGTTTGGCTTATACCTGTTTTTTTCATCTTGAAAAAGAGTTGAGTAACTTTCAAGGGTTGTGAGGCTTAAGATACTATATTTAAGCCACTTACCACAGAACCTGGTACATTCATGAGCTATGTAGATACTATTAGAAATTTCTCTCAAACTCTAAGAAATTTTGAATTAATAATGTTAGAACTCTAGTCTTAGCTTTAGGATGTGCACTGCCCAGCCAGTTTTGTCTTTTATAGAGCATATGTTGGAATGACAAGAAGATCCAGAGTGGGCAGATGTTTCTGACCCAGAGGAGAAACTGCAGAACTGAGAGTGTTGTCGGGGCTGGAGAGATGGCCTAGTGGTTAAGAGCGCCGGCTACTCTTACAGAGGACCCGGGTTCGATCCCCAGCACCGACATGGCAGCTGAGAACCGTCTGAAACTCCAATTCCAGAAGAACTGCAGTTCCAGGGGAATCCGACACCCTCTTCTGACCTCTGCAGCATTGCACGACATGGGTGCACAAACCTACATGCTGACAGTACATTCATACACATACAAAAATAAAATAAAATAAAAAAAAAGAGCCCAGAACCTGAAGTGAAACCTTTGTTTTACTGGCACAATTGATGCTGATTACCTGGGGCTGAAAAATCAGCTGTAAGTAATAAGACACCAGCATCACTGTGGTGAAATCTTCTGGGAAGAATTTCTTCAGAGTCAGTACACAGCAACTGTGTCCTTCTCAAGCTGGAAGCTGGACTTGGTAATGTGTAAAAGTCTCCTATATGGTTCTGGGGTTGAAATGTGAAGGGGGTCACAGAGAGCAGCTGAGGCTTGGCACTGTGAGAGGCCAGGAAAGACCATTGGTGAAGGTGCACACTTGAGTGCATGAAGACCCCCAGGATTTCAGGGGGTGTGAAGAGAAGCTGAGGCTTTGCACCAGGAGAGGTTAGAAGAGTCCATTGGTGAAGGTGCAGCCTCAGTTTCAGTGGAGACCCCAGCTTTTTGGAGATGCCAGGACCATGGGATGACCACCAAAGGCAGCAGCAGGTGTGGAATACTGGCCTGGGCTGTGAGACAAACAGGGTGTGTTGTGGTCAGCAGAGTCAGAGAAGTCGAGTAGCCAGAAACTCTTGGGAGACTAGAATATCATCCAGATGTCCAGTCTTTAGCTGCCTTGCTGGACTTTAGTTTTGCTTAGGTGTGCCTGATTCTTCCCTTTGAAATAAGACAGTACTTGTTTTGGATTGTACAGGAGCCCACAGTTAACAGATAACAGTTAACTTTTAAGAAAGACTTTGAACATTTAAGTGGTTGAATTTTTTTAAGACTGTGGGGCTTTTACAGTTCTACTATCTTACATTTTAATATTAATTTTAACATCGTATCTTGAGGACAAGAAATCGAAATGTTGTGGTTTAATACTAATGCGTTTTGCGTGTCAAGTTGACAAGGGTTCAATTGTGTCTAATAGCTTCAGGACCAATATGACACACCTGGGTTGAGGGAGCCTCAGTTGGGAGTTGCCTCCATTGGACTGGCCTGTGGCCATGTCTGTGGGGGTGTTTTCTTGATTGTTGAGTGATGTGGGAGGGCCCAACCCATTGTGGCCACTGTAGTTCCTATCCTGAGTTCCTATCTTGGGCTTGTTCCATAAGTGCTGAACTGTCGTCTGGGAGATGTAAGCTAAATAAACCCTTTCCTCCCTAAGTTGGTATTGGTCAGAGCATTTTGCCACAGTGATAGAAACCAAACTGGAACAAAAAACATTGATTTGAGATTAACTTGATTGGTTAGTTTGAAAATAATTGAGGAGTACTGATTGTTGGATGGGCCCGGTTAAAATGTACAAGCTCTGGAATGAATGGAGGTAGGGCACTACTCAAAAGTTCCAAGAAGTCCAGAGAACCAGGAAGTTACAACAACAACAACAACAACAACAACAGCTACAAAGGCAAGCTGATCACCTGACATCTTGATGAGCCACGACTTTATTTTTTATTTTTATTTTTTATGTTTTATTTTTTATTTTTATTTCAGCCCTGAGCTCACAGGTTAGGTAAAGTTTCTTGTGAAACCTGGTACTCTGGAGAGTTGACCACTACTTCTACCAGGACATACAGGACATACATTTGTTTTACTTGGACCTGTAACCATAACTGCAACACCCTTGAAATATTGTCCATATGGACTCAGGTTTAGGGTAAGTGCTGGCTTGTATGTGTGTGCATGGGGAGGGGGGACTCCTACCAGGAAGCCTTCTTTCAAGGTGACTGGCATGAAATGTGAGGATGAGGCACTGGCAGTAAATGGATATCATGGGTATGATAGAAGAGTAGAGGTGATTAGCGGAAGATTGGGACTAGATGAGGAGTTTTTGTACCATGAAAGGACATTCTCATTTGTCTTTCTTTTTTAAAAATTTATTGTTTTGTATATATTTTTTGTACAAGATTATGTTACAAATCAAATATAGACCAGTATCCACCCTCCCAACCCCACATTCCACCAGATTCACCCTTTCAGTCAGTTCTTTGATGCAGTCTTTTCTGTTGCTGGTGTTGTTGTTGTTCTTTCCAATATGCATCACCCCCAACAAGAAATATTTACAACTTAGGTTATTGGCACTAGCATCCACAGATGAGGGATACCATTCATCCTTTGTTTTTCTGGGGCTGTGTTACTTCACTTAACATAATATCTAGTTTCATCCATTTACCTGTGAAGTTCATGATGTTGTCTTTTTTTACTGCTGCATAGAACTCCACTGTGTAAATATCCACTCGTCAGTTGAAGGGCATTTTGGTTGGTTCCAGCTTTTTGTTATTAACAGAGCTGCAATAAATGTAGCTGTGCATGTATCTCTGCGGTAAGACGAGTCTTTTGGGTATATACCCAGGAATGGTATGACTAGGTCAGGTGGGACACTCATTTTGAGTCTGCCAAGAGTTCTTCACACTGCTTTCCATAGTGGCTGTATGAGTTTACATTCCCACTAGCAATGGTTGAGTGTTCCCCTTTCCCCACAACCTCTCCAGCACTTGGTATCATTTGTTTTCTTTTCTTTTCTTTTCTTTTTTTTTTTTTTTGTTTTTTTTTGTTTTTGTCCTGTTCCTACTCTCATTTCAATTACCTCAATTACTCTCTGGCAATTGAAGAACCACCCCCTCCCCTGAGGTGAGGTGGTTCCAAAGTAGGAAAAAGTTCCTGTCAGTCTGCCCTTACAGTGAATGCACATAACTCTGTATTGCCCACCAAGATTACAGACCCGCATTTGTTTTCTTGATCCAAGCCAGATGGAATGAGATGATATCTTAAAGTGGTTTTAATTTGCATTTCCCTATTTATTAGTGGCATTGAAAACTTTTTAAGATGTTACTCAGCCATCTCTAATTCCTCACTTGTGAAGTCTCTGTTCAGCTCTTTGCTCCATCTTTTGAGTTATTCATTTGTTTTCGTCTTTGTTTTTTGAGTAGTTTATATACTCTGGAAATCAATGCTTTGTCAGATGTATCTGCAGTGAAGTTTTCCTCCCACTCTATGGGTTTTATCTTCACTTCCTTTATTGTTTCTTTTGACACACGAACAGAAGCTTTTGAGTTTAATGAGGTCCCATTTGTCAATTCTCATCCTTAATACTTGCACAGCTGCTGTCTGAATTAGGAAGTCTTTTCCTATGCCTATGACTTGTAGACTGCTGCCAACTTTTTCTTCTATCACCTCCAGAGTTTGGGGTTTCATGTTGAGGTCCTTGATCCTTCCATCTGGAGTTGACTTTTGTACAGATAGAGAGGTAGGGGTTTAATTTCATTCTTCTACAAAGGGTGATCCAGTTTTGCCAACACCACTTGAAGATGCTGTTTTTCCTCCATTGTGTCTTCTTGACCCCCTTGTCAAATATGAGGTGGCTGAAATTGTATGTACTCAAGTTTGGAACTTTGGTTTTGTTCCATTGGTCAACAGGTCTGTTTTTGTGCCAGGATCAGGCTGTTTTTATGACTATAGCCCTGTAGTATAGTTTGAAGTCTGGTATAGAGATCCCCCCTGTATTGCTCTTTATACTCAGGGTTGTTTTGTCTCTTCGGGATCTTTTGTTTTTCCAAATGAAATTAAGGGCATTTTCTCCAAGCCTGTGAAGAAACTCTTGGGGATTTTAATTGGTATTGCATTAAATCTGTACAAGAGTTTGGGTAGAATAGACATTTTTGCTATATTAATTTTCCCAATCCATGAACATGGGAGGTTTTTCCATTTTCGGATGTCTTCTTCAATTTCCTTCTTCAGAGGTTTTAAATTTTTGTTGTAGAGATCTTTGGTGTCTTTGATTAGGTTTGCTCCTAGGTATTTTCTTGTTTTTGAGGCTATTGTTAGTGGGAAGGTCTCCTTGTATTCCTTCTTTAGTTGCTTGTTGTTGGTGTAAAGAAAGGCTACTGATTTTTCTAGGTTAATTTTGTATCCTGCCACTTTACTGAAGCTGTTAATCGTTTCTAGGAATTTTCTGGTGGAGATTTTAGCATCCTGTAAGTAAATCATCATATCATTAGAAAATAGGAATAGTTTGACTTCCTCTTTTCTATTTAGAACTTCTTTAATTTCCTTTTATAGTTTGACTTCCTTTTTTTTATTTAGAACTTTAATTTCCTTTTCTTGCCTTATTGCTCTAGCAAGTGTTTCAAGCACTCTACTGAAAAGGAGTGGTTTCTATTGCTCAAAAATGGAAAAAAAACTGAGAGAAAGATGCAGGACAGTCATGACAGAATGCATGATCTGGGATGGGGTGGGGTGGGATGGGGGGAAGGGAACGGGGAATATACCTGAAGTGCCTTGAAATGATGTCTGAACCTACACAAAACGGCATAATAAAAAACGTTTAAGATAGTGATCTTTTTACGAGTTAACAATCCTAATTAAAATTTTATTCAGCGCACAAAAAAAAAAAAAAAAAAAAAAAAAAAAAAAAGAAAAGGAGTGGTGATGGGGGGCAGCCTTGCTGAGCTCCTACCTTTAAAGAGAATGCTTCTGTTATTTCCCCATTTAGGATGATATTGGCTGGGGTTTCCTGTAAATGGCTTTGATTACATTGAGGAATGATCCCTCCAATCCAATTCCCTCTAGGACTTTACGCAGGAAGGGATGCTTGATTTTGTCAAAGGCTTTTTCGGCAACAATTGAGATGATTGTGTGGTTTTGTCTTTCAGTCCATTTATATGTTTGATGATATTTATTGATTTTTGTATGTTGAACCATCCCTGTATCTCTGGTATGAAACCAAATTGGTCATGATGGATGATATTCTTGATGTGGGTCTGTATGCAATTTGCATGTATTTTGTTTGGAAGTTTTGCATCTGTGTTCAATAATGAGATGGGTCTATAGTTCTCCTTTTTGTTTGTATCTTTGCCTGGTTTTGGTGATGCTTGCTTCATGGAAGCAATTTGGGAGAATTCTCTCTGTTTGTATCCTTCTGAACAATTTGAGTAATAATGGTTGTAAGTCTTTTTGAAATGTTTTACAGAAAGCTCCAGTGAAATCATCTGGACCTGGGGTTTTTTTAGTTGGGAGGTTTCTTATTACATATTCAATTTCTTCTTATATTATGTGTCTGTTTAAGCTGTTGATCTCTTCTTGGTTGAGCTTCGGTCATTCCCAGGATTTCGGATATTTATCCATTTCTTCTAGGTTTTCAAACTTAGTAGAGTATAGGTTTTTGAACTATTCCCATATGATTGTCTGGATCTTTTCATTGTCTGTTATGATAGTTCCCCTTTCATCACAGATTGTATTGATTTGGAATTGTTCCTTCTTTCTTTTGGTTAACTGAGCTAGAGGTCTGTCTATCTTGTTTATTCTTTCAAAGAAGCAACTTTTGGACTCATTGATTTTTTTTTGTATGGTTTTCTTTGTTGCTATTTCATTGATTTCTGCTCTGATTTTTGTTATTTCTTCCTGTCTGCTGAGTTTAAGGTTCATTTGTTGTTGTCTCTCAAGTGTTTTTAGCTGCATTGTTAGATCTTTCACTTGTGCTCTTTGTGTGTGTGTGTGTGTGTGTGTGTGTGTGTGTTTAATGTAGGCACTCAGGGCTATAAAATTCCCTCTTAGGACTGCTTTTAAAGTGTCCCATAGGTTTGTTGTGTTGTAATATCATTGTCATTCAGTCCCAGGAATGCTTTTATTTATTTCTTCATTTCTTCCTTGACCAATTCATTATTCAGGAGAGTGTTGTTTAGTCTCCATGTGTTCTTGTAGGTTGTAGGGCTTATCCTTGTATTGATATTGAGCTGAATTGCACTGTGGTCTGATAGGATGCATGAAATTATTTCAATCTTTTTGTATTTGTTGAGTTTTTTCTGTATTCCAGTATATGGTCGATTTTGGAGAATGTTCCCTGGGGTGCTGAGTAGAAAGTGTATTCTCTGGTGTTTGGGTGGAATATTTGGTAGAAGTCTGTGAGTTCCATTTGGTGTATCATATTGTTCAGTTCAGATGTCTCTGTTTATTCTTTTTCCTGTTGATCTGTCCAAAGGACTTAGTGGGGTATTGAAGTCCCCTACTGCTAGTGTGCTGGAGTTAATCTGTGCCTTGGGGTCCTGGAGAATTGTCTTTATAAAGTTTGGTGCACATATATTCACGATTGTGAAATCTTCATGATCAATTGTTCCTTTGATAAAGATGTAATAGACCTCTTTGTCTCTTTTGATTTCTTTTACTTTGAAGTCTATTTTGTCTGATATTAAAATAGCAACCCCTGCTTTCTTTTTGGTACTATTTGCTTGGAATATTTTTTCCATCCCTTCACCTTAAGTTGGTGCCTATCCTTGAGATTGAGATGGGTTTCTTGTAGACAGTATATGGATGGGTTTTGTTTCCTAATCCAATCTCCCAGTCTATGTCTTTGATTGGGGAGTTTAGTCCATTAATATTTAAGGCTATAGTTGAAAGATGCATGTTGCTTCCTTTCACCTTATTATCCATTTGCATTTTTAGTCTTAGTTTCTACTTCTGCAGTTATGTTTATATTTGTTTCTCTTTCTAGGTGCTTGGGGATAGATGTTCCTCTCTTCTGTCCTTTGAAGAGCCTCTAGTATTTTCTGAAGGGTTAGTTTTCTGGACATGTATTCTATCATCTTGTTTATGTCATGGAACCTTTTTACTCTCTCCTTCAACTATAATCAACATTTTTGCTGGGTATAATAACCTGGGTTGGCATCCATAGTCCTTTAACCCTAGTAATGCTTTGCTCCATGTTCTTCTAGCTTTCATGGCTTGTGCCGAGAAGTCAGTTGTAATTCTGATAGGTTTCCCCTTATATGTGACTTGTTGTTTTTCTTTTGTGCCTTTCATAATTTTGTCTTTGTTTTGGGTGTCTAACATTTTAGCTATGATATGGCATGGGAAGTTTCTTTTTTGATCTTGTCTGTTTGCAGTTCTATGTGCTTCTTGTATTTGTATGGATTTGTCTTTTTTTAGTTTGGGGAAATTTTCATCTATTATTTTGTTGAAGATCTGATCAATACTATTCTCTTGGATTCTTCTCCTTCCTCTATTCCTATGATGGGGAGGTTTGATCTTTTCATAGTGTCCCATATTTCCTGGTTGTTCCATTTTTGTGTATTTTTAAATTTTTCATAATCTTTATTTGAGCTTTTTAGTTGTTCTGTGTTATCTTCTAGGTCTGATATTCTTTATTCTGCTTCCTCCCTTCTATTTCTAAGGCTTTTTCCATCCCTTTCCTCTTGATTGGATGGGTATTCTATTTCCTTTTGCATTTTATCATGTGATTTCTTTAGTATTTCTACTTCCTTTTGGAGCTTCTCAACTCCTTGGTGCTCTTTACTTCCTTGGTTGGCTTCCTTTTTCAGTGTTTCCACTTTCTTCAGGAGTTTGTCATTTTCTCCCTCTAGTTCTTTCTGGAGTTTGTCATTCTCTCCCTTTAGTTCTTTCTGAAGTTTGTCATTGTCTCCCTCTAGGTCCTTCTTGAGTTTTTCTTTCTCTCTCCTTAGTTCTCTGACTTGTTCTTTATATTCTTTAATTTCTCTGAATAGGTCTGCAATTGTTCGTCTAAGATCTGTTTCTTGGGTCACCCCCAAGGGGATTCCACTGTAGCAGTCTCCTACAGGGTTGGTAGAGCTTTGAGTGGAATTATCCTGCACCTTTAACATGCTGTCTCTTCGTCATGTCCCTAGCATGTGGGTTTCCCTTCTTTTGCTTGTATTCCAATGTGAATCACAAATGCCTTTTCACTGTTGAAGGCTTTCTTTGCTTGCCTCCTTCAGATGCTTTTTTTTTTTTTTCTTATTGTTTATGGAGTGTTGACTTGTTTAGGTTTCACTGTTTCAATTTTGTTTATATATTGGAAGTCTAATTCACTCTTCCCTTTCTGTTCTGAAAGTTCTCCAAAAATTCCACTTGGACACTCTCAGCAATTCCAGTTGGGGGGGTATTCCTACTCTGTGCTTCAGGTGGTCCTGCCAAGTCCCTGGTCTAACCACTGTGCACTCAAGTCTCACAGTGGCAACAGGCCCACTTTTAATACCAGCTACAAGGGCGACTCTGACCTGACAGCCACACCAGACTAGGATTTAACAGGCCCACCTTTAATCCCAGCTAGCAGGGTGACTCTGCCCTACCAGCCTTGCAAGACAAAGATTTGGCTATCCAACATATCAATGAACCAATTATCCAACAACTCACGAGTAGATCTATCCTAAAATCTGCCTGGCTGAATGCCTGGCTCCTACCTGTGCTTCAGGTTGTCCTGGCAAGTCCCTGATTTAACCACTGAACACTCTCTCATTTGTCTTTCTAGGTGGTTTTCAAAGTGGTCTCCTCAGGGTCTAACAGGCTTGGGAAGGGGCTTACAGAGGTCTCAGATCCCCTACCAGAACTATAAGTGGAACAGTGACATTTGATGATTTATATATATAAGGTTTGATTTTAATAAAGGATTTTATAGCTTTAAATTTTTTAAATTTTATTTATTTATTTATTTATTTATTTATTTATTTATTTATTTATTTATTTATTTATTTATTTATTTATTTATTTATTTATTTATTTATTTATTTATTTATTTGAATGTACTGTCTGCATGTAGGTTTGTGCACCCATGTCATGCAATGCTGTGGAGGTCAGAAGAGGGTGTCAGATTCCCCTGGAACTGGAGTTCTCCTAGAATTGGAGTTACAGATGGTTCTCAGCCACTATGTGGGTGCTAGGGATCAAACCCAGGTCCTCTGCAAGAGCAGTCGGTGCTCTTAACCACTAGGCCATCTCTCCAGCCCCAGGAATTTATAGTTTTAAAATTATTTTTAAAAAATCTTTTAGATGACACAGAGACCAAAGAAAATGTTAAAATGAAAGATTTATGTAAGCCAGACTGTATTGAAAAGATAATGCTGGCTTGGGAACACAAGGACATCATGAAGGCCAGTTGAGACCCTCTTCCTCTGGAGGACTGGACTGCTTTCTACCTGTACTGCCCAGCATAGAGGCCACACATAGCTATTGCCTGTTGGAAAGATAATGCAGGGACAGAGGAGCAGAGCTCATATTATTTCATTTAAATTAGTTTAGGTTTAAGTCATCATGTGTGGCTAATAGCTATCATTTTGGACATTGTGTGGTATCCCACCTCCAGAGAGGAATGTGCCCCACCACTCCTCTGATCCAGCTCATTCAGGCGTGGATCAGACCTCCCACTTACAGAACAGTAACATTGTCTTGTTAAGCCTTTAAGTTTCTGGTGATTTGTTATGGAGGCTGAAAAAAGAAATGCAGTTGTGAACTCAAATGGCCCCCTCCAGCATACTTGTAGACAAAAGTTGTTCCAAGCTAACAAATACCAAAGTCGTTAGGTTCTCAGTTTTTAAAGTTTATTCTTTATCCAATTATTTAAATAATGTATAACATTCATATGAAAGTTGGAGGACACTGTAAACAAAACAATCATACTATTTTCAGAGGGAGGTATATTGGATATATTTGGATATATTCTTGTTATTCAGTAACTCTTAGGTTCTAGTCTATATCCTAAGTGGTTTGATCATAAAATTCTTTGTATGATTATATTTATGTGTTCATGTGTGTGTATGCATGTGATTGCAGGTACACAGGCACACATATATGTGGAAGCCAGAGATAGACACTAGGTGTCTTCCTCAATCATTCTGTACCTTACTTTTGATACAGAGTTTTTCACTGCACCTGGCTGGTTCCCACTGCTTGGACTAAGTGCAGGAGCCAGTGAGCCTCGTGTTCTCCTGTCTCTGCTTTCCACTTCTAGCACTGGGTCGCACTTGAGCCTCATGTTCTCCTGTCTCTGCTTTCCACTTCTAGCACTGGGTCGCACTTGTGTCTCATGTTCTCCTGTCTCTGCTTTCCACTTCTAGCACTGGGTCGCACTTGTGTCTCGTGTTCTCCTGTCTCTGCTTTCCACTTCTAGCACTGGGTCGCACTTGTGTCTCATGTTCTCCTGTCTCTGCTTTCCACTTCTAGCACTGGGTCGCACTTGTGTCTCATGTTCTCCTGTCTCTGCTTTCCACTTCTAGCACTGGGTCGCACTTGTGTCTCATGTTCTCCTGTCTCTGCTTTCCACTTCTAGCACTGGGTCGCACTTGTGTCTCATGTTCTCCTGTCTCTGCTTTCCACTTCTAGCACTGGGTCGCACTTGTGTCTCATGTTCTCCTGTCTCTGCTTTCCACTTCTAGCACTGGGTCGCACTTGTGTCTCATGTTCTCCTGTCTCTGCTTTCCACTTCTAGCACTGGGTCGCACTTGTGCCTCATGTTCTCCTGTCTCTGCTTTCCACTTCTAGCACTGGGTCGCACTTGTGTCTCGTGTTCTCCTGTCTCTGCTTTCCACTTCTAGCACTGGGTCGCACTTGTGTCTCATGTTCTCCTGTCTCTGCTTTCCACTTCTAGCACTGGGTCGCACTTGTGTCTCATGTTCTCCTGTCTCTGCTTTCCACTTCTAGAACTGGGTCACACTTGTGCCTCGTGTTCTCCTGTCTCTGCTTTCCACTTCTAGCACTGGGACACACTTGAGCCTCGTGTTCTCCTGTCTCTAATTTCCACTTCTAGCACTGGGACACACTTGAGCCTCGTGTTCTCCTGTCTCTAATTTCCACTTCTAGCACTGGGTCACACTTGTGCCTCGTGTTCTCTTGTCTCTGCTTTCCACTTCTAGCACTGGGACACACTTGAGCCTCGTGTTCTCTTGTCTCTGCTTTCCACTTCTAGCACTGGGTCACACTTGTGTCTCGTGTTCTCCTGTCTCTGCTTTCCACTTCTAGCACTGGGTCACACTTGTGCCCTGCTGTACCCAGTTTTTCATTTTAATGTGGTGCTCAAACTCACTTTCTCTTGCTTGCAGAGCAAGCACTTTAAGGAGCTATCTTCCCAGATCCTCATTTAATTCTTTAAAGAATCATTTAATTTATTATTAGCATTAATATTGTTACTCTTATGTGTAAGAGAGAAAGAAAGAACAAGAGAACAGGTGCATGTATGTGGAGGTCACAGAATAGCTTTCCCCTCCACCCTAGGGTCCTCAGGTCATCAGACTTCTGCAGTAGATTTTTTTACCCACTGAGCAATCTTGCTGACCCCCAATTTAATTCTTTTTACAATTCAAAAGTTGGGAAATATCTTTCCATTTCAGAGAAGAAACAGAGGCAATAAGAACAGTCTCTTGGTGACCTGATCAGATGTGACAGAGCATGGCATCTAGCAAAGCTTAACACTGTGCTATGCTGCCTGTGTTAGGAATATTCTCTTAATCTTGATTTTTTTTCACCTAATCCTTTAAAAATTTTCTCTTGTTATTAACACCTCCTTAACTTCTATTTGCAAATTGGGTAGACAGTAGAAATATCACCTTTTATCGGGGAGGGCACACTTGTGCCAAAATGATTACTATGACACCCTTGGTAATTACAAAGGAAGACATCAGAGATGAAAATCTTTTAGCATAAAGATGAAATTACTACAGTGTTATTTCACTAGTAGAGATAGACTCTATGGACATAAGTGTCGATTTTGTAAAGTTAGTTACTGTACAAATTAAATTTGTATTAATTTTCCTGCAGAGTAATATGTTGTATTATCAGTCTCACTAGCCCCAACCTTTTTACACATATATGTTTTCCTGTAATTTAGTGGAACTATGAATGTTATTATATTGGGCTATATCCCAAAACACAATTAAGAGAAAAGGAAGTTTTTATAGAGAGTACAACTATATAATTGCCATAAAATTAATCAGAATGAAGTTGTGCAAAGTTATCTTAATAAATGTTATCCAAAAGGGTGTGTGTATGAGTGGGCAGTTACAAAATCCTTAGCCCCAGAGAAACTGAGAAAGGAGTACCTTGGATGTCCACTGGCAGCTTCCAGTATGGCTCTGTACCTGCAAGAGACTTCTCAAGAACAACTCCTGGAGGCATTGCTCTCTTTGAAAGTGATAGATAACATAAATAACACTAGAATTTTGCTTTTATATTCACCCAACAACTATTGGTCAGAATTTGGCTTCTACATGCCTGCTGTAGAAGCGTGAGGCCCTGAGTTCAGATCCCAATACCCATGTGAAAGCCAGGCATGATGAAACAGACTTCTAATTACAGGAGAGGTTGGGGAGGGGGGAGACATAAGGTTCCTGGGGTTCACTGGAAGCTAGTCTAGCCAAATTAGCAGGCTCTGGGTTCAGTGAGAGATTGAACAGTCTCAAAAAATAACACTTGACATCAACCTCTGATTTCCACATGTACACACACACACACACACGTGCGTGCACACACACACACATACACACACTCATGCAGTGTTGTAGTTTCACAAATGTTTCCTATGTTTGCATAATCCATATGGGTGCATTCTTGGTGAGCTAACAAAAGACAGTCTCTGAGCCCAGGGCTTACCAGGTAGCCAGAGTCTTGCCCTCGCATGGCATTATCTGATATAATCAGCAGCCAAATTTGGGATTAAATTATTACTTCAGCCATATCAGAGTGCATTTGTAATAAATAGGAAAAATACGATTACAAGCTTAGTAATTACTTAAAAAAACGTATAGTAAGGTCAGAAAAAGAAGAGTTTAATTAGAGAAAGATGTAGGTTCCACTGCTGCTGTTGATAACGATGAATCACATTAATTGGAGGCTTAAAAATGTGTCAGGCATTGTGTTAAACACTTTAAATAAATTATTTCACTTAATCCTAACAACCCCAGGAGGAAAGTACATTATTATACACAACTTACCAGTGGGGAAATTAGGGATCTAAAGGTCAACTAACTCACCCATGGTGGGACACTGGTAAGTGGAGAACCCAAACTACAGTCTAGATAGCAGAGATTTTTGCCCAGACCTTGACCACAATGCTCCCCTAAGGGTTGGGGAGGCTCTGGGGCCAACTGTAACAGGTTGACATTTTGGTTTTAGGACTTGCTTTCTCATGTTGACATTTTCTGGTTTTTGATGTGGGTGCATTATTAAGCTCTCATACCACCTAGTCAGGATTCAGTTCCAGCTTGGGTTTGCTGTTTATTCAATAGGAGGAAAATCTTCTAAAGAAAGTGAATTCTTTTTAGAAGGGCCCAAGGCAAAGTGATAAGGAAGGGATTGAAGATAAGCTGTGTGTACTGAAAAATTTGCCAGAAAAAGTAAATTATAAACACTGAGAAGGCAAGCTTGATATGAGTCCATGAAACATTTAAGGAAGGAAAAGCGAGGCATAAGTAGTGGTGGGAACCTGCTCAGCGGACACCAGGCTGTATGTGTCTTGGTCTGTGCATCGAAGTCTTTGCTGGTACCTTTGAGCTCCAAAGACATTTTTATTGCTTTTATAAACTACTAGCTATCTTCTTTTAGGGAGAAATAACAGATGGCCATGCTGGAACTAAGCTTTTTATCTGAATCTTCAAAACCTTTTTGTGCACAATTTACGAGATTCACTTCTTTGCAAATTCAGTGCTTTCTTGGAGCTTTTTCTTTTGAGATGAGTCACAAGAGCCTCGTTTTCGCTGGGCATTGACCATTAGTGGCAAAACTCTTCTTACTTAATCGGTTTCTCCGAAGGAATAAGGCTAAGTCCAAAGAAGTTCTGTTTATGAAGGTGAAAACCTTTTGGAAGCCTGACTAAAAATAACAAGGTGAATCTGCCACCCGGGTCCCCTCCCGATTCTCTTGCATTTTTCTGTTATTTCACTTTTGGAGTTTGCCTTAATAGATCAGCTCTGGTAAACAGGGAAGAAGTTTGGCTGCATCAAGGGTTTGTGGGTAGGCCATCATGACTAACTTGGAGTACTGGAGGGGATGACCTCAATCTGACTGCTTGGTTGGGGAGCAAGCATGGCATAGCCCAGAATCCCAGCCTTATTAAATTCAGAATGTACAGTGGGTCATGGATTCACAATTTCTTGAATGAGAAAAAATCTGCAGTTTAAATTTGTTTATCTAGAGGCCAGTCATGCTATGAAAATATTAAATAGTAGATTTGGGCTGTGCTTCAGTGAAAATACATCTGCCTTGTAAGTGCCTAGCCCCTTTAGTCCCAGTTGGCCTGGAGCTTACTATGTAGGCAAGACTGGCCTCAAACTCACAGAGATCCACCTGCCTCTGCCTCTGCCTCCTAAGTGCTGGGATTAAAGGCATGCACCACCATATCTGGGCCTGAGGGACTTCTATATGACTAAAACCAATGAGGAACAACTCTAGGGAATAGGGGGATTTCATGATTAGCAAAAATCTACAAGACAGACTCACAGGCTTAGAAAACAGGACTTAACATGTGGAATATATTTTTTAACCTACAAAAAGTTAACCCTCAATCAATAAATTAACTAATGAAAAGAGCAACAGTTCCCAAAAGAACCACTAATGGCCAATAGATACCTTTTAAAATGCTTAATATTGGACTTGAGTGCACAGATCTTAGATCGGAGATTTCCCAGGACCACCTGAAGCACAGGTAGGAGCCAGGCACTTCATCCAGGTGGATTGTTTGATATTATTATCTGGCCCATTGGATAATTCTCTCACTGGTTTGAGTCAATCTTCTTGTGTGGCTGTGGGGGCAGAGTCAGGACGACTCTAGCTGGTATAAAAGGTGGGCCTGTTGACCCTGTGAGACTTGAGTGCACAGAGCTTAGTTTGGGGATTTCCCAGTACCACCTGAAGCACAGAGTACCAGAGCATGGGTTAAACAGGCATACACCCCCACCACTCCCCCAACTGGAGTTGCCAAGGGAGTGTCCAAGTGGATTCTTTGGAGAACCTTCAGAACAGAAAGGGAAGAGTGAGTTAGACTTCCAATAGAAAGCCTAAAACTTAGACAAGTCAACACTCCATAAGCAAGGAGAAAAACAAATCAAATAAACAACGAAGGCGTCTGAAGAAGGCAAGCAAAGCAAGCCTTCAACACAGTGAAGAGGCATTTGGGATTCACATTGGAATACAGGAAAAGAGAAACCCACATGCCAGGGACACAAAGAAGGCACAACATGGGATAGGTGCAGGATAATTCCACACCAAGCTCTACCAACCCTGTGGGAGATTCCTACAGTGGGATCCCCCTGGGGATGGCCCGGGACACAGATCCTAGAAGAACAATAGTGGACCTACTCAAAGAAATTAAAGACTATAAAGAACAACTCAGAGAACTAAGGAGAGAGAATGAAAAACTCAAGAAGGACCTAGAGAGAGAGAGAATGACAATCTCTGGAAGGAAGTGGAAACACTGAAAAGATCTCATGTTCAAAAAGAAAAAGAAACCAACCAGCAAAGCAAAGAGCTACAGGAAGAGATTGAGAAGCTCCAAAAGGAAGTGGAAATACTAAAGAAATCACAAGATGAAATGCAAAAGGAAATCAAACACTCATCCAATCAAGAGGAAAGGAATGGAAAAAGCCTCAGAAGTAGAATGGAGGAAGCAGAACAAAGAATATCAGACCTGGAAGATAACATAGAACAACTAAAAAGCTCAAGCAAAGATTATGAAAAATTTAAAAATACACAAAAGTGGAACAACTGGGAATTGTGGCACACTATGAAAAGATCAAACCTCTGCATCATAGGAATAGAGGAAGGAGAAGAATCCCAAGAGGAGGGTATTGATCAGATCTTCAACAGGATAATAGATGAAAATTTCCCCAAACTAAAAAAAAGACAAACCAATACAAATATAAGAAGCACATAGAACTCCAAACAGACAAGATCAGAAAAGAAACTCTCCATGCCATATCATAGTTAAAATGCTAGACGCCCAAAACAGAGACAAAATTCTGAAAGCCACAAGAGAAAAGCAAGTTACATATAAGGGAAAAACCCATCAGAATTACAACTGACTTCTCAGTGAAAACTATGAAAGCAAGAAGAATGTGGAGCGAAGTATTCCCAGTTAAAGGACTATAGATGCCAACCCAGGTTACTATACCCAGCAAAAATGTCAATTATAGTTGAAGGAGAGAGAAAAATCTTCCATGACATAAACAAGATGAAAGAATACATATCCGGAAAGCCAACCCTTCAGAGAATACTTGAAGCAATTCAAAGGACAGAAGAAAGGAGCAACTATCCCCAAGCACCTAGAAAGAGAAATTAATAAAAGCATAACTGCAGAAGTAGAAACCTAGACCAAAAATGCAAATGGATAATAAGGCAAAAAGAAGCAACACACATATTTCAGTTATAACCTTAAATACTAATGGACTAAACTCCCCAATCAAAAGACATAGACTGAGAGATTGGAGTAGGAAACAGAACCCATCTATATGCTGTCTACAAGAAACACATCTTACCTTCAAGGATAGGCACCACCTTAAAGTGAAAGGATGGAAAAAAAATTCCAAGAAAATGGTACCAAAAATAAAGCAGTGTTGCTATTTTAATATCAGACAAAATAGACTTCGAAGTAAAAGAAATCAGAAGAGACAAAGAAGCCCATTACATTTTTATCAAAGGAACAATTGACTATGAAGATTTCACAATCATGGTACACTCTGGTGCACCAAACTTTATAAAGACAGTTCTCCAGGACCTCAAGAGTACACTCATAGTAGGGGACTTCAATACCCCACTGAACCCTTTGGACAGGTCCAACAGACAAAGAATAAACGAGAGACATCTGAACTGAATGAGAATTACACAAATGGACCTACACAGACATCTACAAATATCCAACTTAATACAAAGAATACACTTTTTACTCACACCCCAGGGAACATTCTCCAAAATCAACCACATACTGGGACACAGAAGAAACATCTACAAATACAAAAAGATTGAAGTAATTTCATGCATTCTATCAGATCAAAGTGCAATAAAGCTCATTATCAACACCAAAAAAAAAATATGCTCAACATTGTTAGCTGTCAGGGAAATACAGATTAAAACTTCTTTGAGATTCCATCTTACCCAGTCAGAATGGCTATTGTATTAGTCACTTTTCTGCTGCTGTGATAAGCACCATGACCAAGGAACTTATAAAAGGAAGAGTTTAGTTTGAGCTTACGATTGATGGTTCCAGGGAATTAAGAGTCCATTGTGGTGGAGGCATGGTGGCTGGAGCAGCAAGCCGAGGGTCAAATCTCGCAAAAGCACAGGAAACAGAGAGGAGCAACTGTAGACCACGAGGCTTGTTAAACATCTCTAAGCCCTGCCCCCAGTGACACACTTCCTCCAGCATGGCCAACACCCCAAGACCTCCAAAACAGCACAACCAACTGGGAGACAAATGTCTGAATACCTAGAGCCTTATGGGGACACATATTCAAACCACCACATTCCACTCCCTGGCCCCATAGGCTCCTGACCATAAAAATGCAAAATGCATTTAGTCCAACCTTAAAAGTCCCCATAGTCCTTACCATTCAATGCCATTCAAAAGTCTACAGTCCAAAGTCTCTCTTTGAGACTCAGGCCAATTCTCTTAACTGTAAGCTCCTGTAAAATCAAAAGACAAATTACATACTCCCAACATACAGTGGAACGCAAATACACATTCCCATTCCAAAAGGGAGGAATAGAGCATAGTGAGGAAATACAGACCAAAACAAGACCGAAAACAAGCAGGGCAAAAAACAAGTCCAGTAGCTTCACATGCAACTTCTGGAACTTGACTTCCAAAGGGCTTAGATGGCTCAGCTCTTCAGCTTTGCTTGCAACATACATCTCTTTTCTAGGCTGGATACACCCTGTATGACAGCTCTCCTTGGCAAATTCTCACAGGTCTGGAATCTCTGAATGTCTTCTTCGGGTCTCCGCTGCCAACCAGGCTTCACATTCACAGCTTCACACAATGGCCTATGTAGGGCTTCTTTATGCAGGGACACCCTGCTGCACTCTGCTGGACCTTAGCAACTTTCTGAAACCTGGAGGAAGAACTGATGACCCCTTCACTCTTGCAAACTTCATGCCTCTAAAGCCAGCACCACGTGAATGAAACTGCCAAGTTTGGCTGCAATTTTGGGATGGAATCTCTCCTACTTAACCACATTTGCAATTTTTCTCTGTCCTGGACTTGTTGGAGGATTAGCTTGGTGTGGTCTTTGCCCTGAAGGTACTGATTCTTTTGTTTACTTGTAAACCTCCAGGCCTCTCCTTAATTGCTTTAATCTGTCTTATGAAAGGGAGCCTCTCCTTCACATGCCTTGGCCCCACTTTAATCTTCCTAGTGAGTTTTTCAGATCCAAACTGTACATTCTGCGCTTTCTTTCTGCCCCATCTGCTTCTTTCACTGTAGATTGTACAATATTCACCATATAGCCACCACCATTTCTACATTAGCTGTCTTGAAATACCTCCCCAAAGACATCAGTCCATTCTTTTCAACTTAGCATCAGGCAAGCATTTGGGCTGTGGGCAAACTGCTGCCAGACTTTTTATCAAAATATCCCAGTTGCTCTTGTCTTTATTTTCCCTGGAACCACATCTTTTGCAGCCATGCTTTCTTCCAGGCCTCCACTAGAATGGCCTTAAGCTCTGCTTACAAGTAGTCAACAGCCTTTCCAGCCCAAAGTTCCAAAGTCTTCCACACTCTCCAAACATACACATCACATGGTCAGGTTCTTCACACACAGCCTACTCTCTGGTACAAATAACTGTATTAGTCACTTTTCTGTTCTGTGATAAGCACCATGACAAGGAACTTATAAAAGGAAGAGTTTATTTGAGCTTACGATTGGCGGTTCCAGGGAATTAGAGTCCATTGTGGCAGGAGGCATGGCAGCTGGGATCTGGAGCAGAAGCCAAGGGTCACATCTCGAAAAGCACAGGAAGTCAGAGAGGATGGAGACAGCAAGGTTTTGTTAAACTCTCTAAGCCCGCCCCAGTGACCCTTCTCCTCCACACAGTCCACACAACCCCAAGACCTCCAAAAACAGTGCAACCAACTGAGACAAACGTCTGAATACCTAGAGCCCAAGGGAGACACACATTCAAACCACAACCAGCTATCATCAAGCAAACCAAGAACAATAAATGTTGGAGAAGATGTGGGAAAAGAAGAACGTGTATTCACTGTAGCTGGGAGTATAAACGAGTGTGGTCATTATGGAAATTAGTATAAAGGTTTCTGAAAACATAGAAACTTTCATATGACCCAGCTCTACCATTCCTGGGATTATACCTGAAAGACTCTGTTACACAGAATTACTTGCCACATCCATGTTCATTGCTTGCTCATTAATCACAATACCAAGGGAATGATATTAGTCTATATGTCATTAACAAATGAACAGATACTGCAAATGTATAAAATATGTACAATGGAGTTTTATTCAGCATAAAAGAAAATGAAATTAGAAATTGCAGGAAAATGGGTAGGATTGTGAAATATTAAGTAGTGAGGTAACCCAGGCCCAGAAAGACCACAAGTTCTTTCTCGTATGCTTTTACTGTTTGTCCAGACATGGATATGTGAACATGGTATACTCATGAAACCTTAGAAAGGGACAACATGAAGGAAAAAGATGTGTCGTGCAAGTGGAATGCAGACTGTGAGGGGGATGGCAGGGCACAAGGGGGGGTCAAAGGGAAGAATAGCAACAAAGCAAGTGATGTTAGAAGATCCCACAATGGTGGGGCATGGGTGGGGCTGATGCCTTTAATAACCCGTACTTATGGAGGCAGTACATTGGATCTACATTACCAAGTCCGAGGCCAGCTGGGCACTACAGGCAGACGCTGTCTTAAAAAAAAAGACACAAAATCAGGGGGCTGGGACATGGATCAGTGGTTTAGAGCCGCTGTTCTTGGCAGAGACCTGGATTCAATTCCCCAAACACTGATGGCTTAACGACCATCCATAACTCTCAGTTCCAGGAATCTGACACCTTCCACTGGCCTGAGGCGTTGCATGACACAGTGCCCTTACACAATGCATGGACAACACATCATTTACAATAAAATACAAACTGATAAAAATTTTTGCTTAAAATTTTTGACATATTTTAAAAATATTAAATCTTTTGTAATTTTTTACCATATCTTCTGCTATTCATCCCTTTGCTCCCCCCCCCGTGCCTTCCCATCCCCCTCAAAGTCTGTTGTTCCACTTGCAGGACATGTCTTTCTTCTTCATGTGGTCCCATTATAGATTCCCTATGCTTTCTACGTAAAGTAATAAAAAAAAAAAAAAAGGAGAGAGAGCAGAAAGAACGGGAGGGTAACTTCCATTAGCTTTGTACACTCCAGAATACTTATACCTTGGACTTTTTTTCTCCAATCCTTTGACATAATTTCTGTTTCATTTGTTACTGAAAAATCCTAAGTCCACCTGTGATGCTTTCCATCAGCTCTGGTTCAACCTGAATACTGCCTGGGCTTCAGGACAGCAGTTACAAAGTAGTGGCTAATAATCACATGGGCTTTGGAGTTGATGATTTTGGATGTGCCATCTATAAGCCACATGACCTGGGTTGATTACTGAGTTGTTCAGCATTCCGAGGCTATAAAGTGGAAGTAATAACTGTCTTGCAGAGTTGCTGTGGGGAATACCTTTTTTATCTATATCTCATCATCTATATACATAATCTATCTACATCAAAAATTATTCCTCTCTCTATATATATCTTTAATCTACTATATATGAAGACATACACACATACATGTACCAAATGTGTTACATGACATGTTTTATGTATGCAATTTATGGCATACAGAAACACGCACAATAAACAATTTTAGTTTTTCTATTTCCAGTCATAGGACTCATCCTGTTTCATGAAGCCTCTGGAAAAGACCTACAGTAGACGGGACTTTAAAAATGTTTATATGCTGAACTATTCTTGAATTTATTTGACCACCAAAGACACTTCCCCCCACATTAACCCCAGCCAATATCCTGTAGAGGCATGCTCTGCAAACACATTTTAGCAAAGATAAAGCCAGTGTTTAAAATGGAAGCACATATTGGAATCCTTCTACACCTACTAGTTCCATGGTGCTACTATAGCATTGAATTGAAGGCAAAGTTTGTATACAGTCACTTCAAGATCATCAGTCCTCAGAAACATGATCAGAAACGTTTTCCTATATGTTATTGATCAGTGTCACACAGAGCCACCCTGAAACCTGAGGCAAAAGGAAAGCCAGTTATCCTAGTGTTCATCTGAGTGAAGTTCCTCACTGCTCTTAATGTCTCATACAAAATAATCATTTATATGTCTCAAGAATAGATCAAAGTTTCCTAGTGGACCAAGACCTTTATATCTGCAGAACTGTAGCCCAGTTCAGGTAAAGTCAGTTTTAAGAAATTTGTCTCCTGTGGTAGATCTTCTCCCAGATTCCCACCGTTCTACGTCATGCTCTGCTCACTGCTGTCAGCAAGGGGGATTTTCCTCTTTTTCAAGCCTCCCTCTTATTGCCACCTCAACATATCTCTGTGCTATTCAATTTTTTATTCCTAGAACTTATATAATCTGACATCTTTTCATTCTTAGTTTTATGTGTTCCTACTGACTTAAACTTTATTTAATTAGGGGCTTGATCTGAAATGTTCTTTTCTGCATATTAGAATGATGCTGAATAACATAGCAGACACCCAGTAAACACTGGTTGAGTAAGTGTTTAAATGAATGAAGAATGAATCAATGACGACTCTGTTCCTTCACATGCACAATCTGGCAAATAGCTGTATGATGCCTGGCCTCTCTGTTACAGGGCATCAGCACACATTCACCTATGGATACACTGAGTCTTAAAAGAAAATATAATTACTAATGAAATATAGCAGCCACGCTCCTTTTATTAAGATGTATATTGTAATCAGCATAGGTAATATTTTTAAATATTGATCTCACATGTTGTAGCATGGTATTGAGAGAAGATTGTAGTTACTGCAGTCTTGATACACAGGCTTGAATTTTGGCTCTTCTCTTGACTAATGACTTCAGTTATCACTTATTCTGTTTCAATTCAGAGCTTCTTCCTATGGAGAACACAGTAAATAGCTGTATCTCAGCGTTGATGTAAGAATTCTATGCTGTCACTTTATAAAGCACAATAGGTTCTAGCACCACCATCACCACTGCTAGCATAGCTCTCACAGTAATATTTCCTGGGAGTTTCTATGCCAAGCCATAAAGGAAAGTGCTAGTCCCTTTTTATTTCTCTAATAAAATTTTAGCAGATCTCCAGATGCAAAAGGAAGCCCAACCCAGGACAAACAGAATTAAATACCCATATCTAGTAGCAGAACCCAAGAGCTACCATTGCTACCAGTAAGCTCTGCTTTGGCCCTTGACCCTGTGATCTCCATATCCCCTTAGTCTCTTCAGCTGGCTGAGGGGGAGAAGGTTCCCAGAACAAACTGGTGGATCCTTAGTAGAGTGCCCTCAGCTGATCAGCAGTTGGTTATTTTGCATATAAAAAGTTAAAAATTATCCACATGGCTGATAGGTCAATGTACCAATTTGGCATCCTGTCTATGCTTTTCAAAGGATGAACAAGCAGTTTTATATGAATCAGTCTTTCTAATTGATCTGGAGCTGTGTAAAGAAAAAAATGTAGAGATGTGATTCATTTTCCTTGGAAGGGAAAGTCACAGAGAGGATGGCATTTTGGACCCGTGTTCAAGGAGCCTGTTTTTCGAGTGCATCTGGATCTTAGGTTATTTAAAGATTACACTACCGTAAAATAAGATGTATTTGTTTATGTTGTTTTCCTGAGTACTTACAAAGCTAGCTCCCTAGTGTTCTCTTTCTTGCTCACCTCTGTTCTCTGCCTTTTGCTACAAATTCCTTCTGTTAAGGGATCACAGAGAACGTGTGTGGTGTGTGTGTGTGTGTGTGTGTGGTGTGTGTATGTGTATGTTATGGTCATTGTTGTGCAGTTTTTACACGAGTAATATAGTAAAGACTATAATCATAATAAAAAAATCTATGACAGGGGCTGGAGAGCTAACCTAGGGTTAAGAGCGTGCCGGACTCTCTTGCAGAGGGACCCGGGTCGACCCCCAGCACCCACATGTGGGCGAGGACGTCTTTAACTCACACTTCCAGGAGAAATCCAGCTCCAGGGAATCTGACACCCTCTTCGGACCTCTGCGAGCATGCACACACTGGCTTTTGACAACTTCATGCATGCAGTATCAAAATTCATACACTGAAAACTAAGCAAAATTTTCAAAAAGACCCCCAAAAAAACGAAGCTAAGATAACATATTTCATTAAAACTACGCTTTAATGAATTGAAGGGAATCTGTCATTTAAAAGAAGTGTTTGCAGGAAGGTAAGTAGATAAGTGATTTTAATTATCTTTTTTGGAATTGTTTCTAAATATATCCACCACTCCTCCATAACCAAGTAATGCATTATCTGCAGTTCTAGGAGAGATCATATACTATCACTGAAGAAGAGTGGGAGGTGCCCAAATAGATTGTGACTTGGAAGGTCAGTCTTTCATTTACTGAACCTGAGAAAAACCCAACATCTACATGTACAGTGGAATATGTCTAAATATCACAGCTGTGTTCATAAGCTTCTTTAGGCAGTAGTGAAGGTTTCAGTTTTTCATCCCCTATGCTGTAACTTTGTACACAGAAAGATGCAGTGGATAATGTTCAGATTTGGGAATTCAGAAGGGACTTTTTGAATCATTGGCGACAGAGTGGCTCTGTGGGTTAAGAGAACAGGTGCTTTGCAGAGGACCCAGGTCAAATCCACAGCCCTATCCACTGGTAGCTAACCACCATTCTGTTACTCCTGATTTCCATTGGAAATCCAAAGGCCTCTTTCTGACCATCCATGGGCATTGCACAACAGGATGCACTTATAGTATGCAGGCAACCACTCATACACCCAAAATACTAAAACATGAAATAGTGAAATTAAAAGATAAAAAAAGTTTAGGAAGATAAGTGTGCTTCCCAGGTAATCTATTTTCTAGGAAGTCAGGCCCAGAAGGTAAAAAGACTTAGAGAAGCAACTGTGGCCAGTGTGGTTTGTAGCAATAGGCTAGCATCCCCGCAGGAGAGCCCAGGTGGATGTGGCGTCTTCATGGTGTCTCATCCCTTCCTCCCATGGAGTGCACTGCAGTGGAGCATCGCTAGTTGGAGCAATCTGGAGGCTGCACATTTGGAACAAGGACAATGTGGAAAGCAACAGAAGGGAGCATGCATGTCTTAGCAGATGGACTGCTATGTATGATCTTGGTTTATTAAACTTCCCTTTTTAAAGGGGAGTCCATATCACATGAACTTGGGACATTTGTAAACATATTTGGGAACTAATAGCAGATGATTAAGTCAATACAGTAGAACCCTTCATGCTTGACATGAGATTTTGACTTGATACATTTAGCAAGAAGGAATAATTGAAGGTTTTCCGAAAGGGGAGTGACTTGGGAAGAAGGCTGAGGATGCCAGGTGGAGCCAAGGCATTGGTATTTACAAGGGTGAGGGTGGGATAAGCACAAAGTCTGGCCCGCAGTATATCAAAACAGACGGAGAGAGAGAGAGAGAGAGGCGAGGGGAGAGGGGAAGAGATGAGAAGAGAGGGCAGAGTAGATGAGAGAGTAGAAGAGAGAGATTCTGTTTTATCATGATAGTTGAAATCTAAAAGCATTTTACACCACTTTAGGGGATATGTGAAACAGCTTTTCCTAGTGGAGAAATTCTTAGTTCTATGAAATTGAGGGAAAATTGTGCAAAGCTTGTGGAGGTTTCAATGGTTCAATGGTTTAGTCTCATTCTAGCCTAAGTTTCAGAAGTGGTTTTGCTGATTTTCCAACACTAGGCTAAAAATGTCTTTGACTGCCAAAATCTGTATCTGAGTTTGATTGTATCCCCAAAGCTCATGTATTGGAACTTGGTATTTTGGTGTGCTAATTGAGGGAGGTGGGAACTAAATGTTTGGTAATGGGGTACATCAGAATGCAGCTCTGAGGAGAAAATCAGTGGCTTGTCCCTTGAGACTGAGTTCCAAGGCTAGCCTCTCTCTGTTCTCTACCTCTATCATGAAAAAAGTCTGGGGAATTGAATCAGTCTGCTCAGAAGGGGCAAGTCAGTAAGAGAATGACCGTTCAAGGATAGCAGTTCCTGAGGCGAGGCACACATCTTCAGGACTGAATATCACTGTGCTAGAAAGGCGTCTGTGGCTGTGCTCTTTTCCTATATTTCTTACCCTGTGATTATTCTCTCATGTGTTTATGATACTGTGATGCCGTCTGCCACGAGGCTGTCAAAAGAGCCCAGCAGATGCCAGTACCATGCCCTTGTGGCTCCAGAGCTCTAAGTTCAATAAATCTATTTCTTTCCTAATATTCATTCTGAAGTTTTTTTGTTTTAGCAATAGAAAACAGACGAATGCAATAATTCTATCTAAGGATATTCATAAAGAGTTTAAAATTGGAAATAGCAAACTTGCAAAAAATCATGAAGGAAACTTATTGCATATTGCTAAATAAAAAAAGTCAGTCTGGGGTCTGGGAAGACGGGTCTAGATAAAGACTTGCCACACAGGTGTGAGAACCAGAGATTTGGATCCTTCAGCTCCCCCTATAAAACCTGGGCAGGGATGGAGATTGGAGCAAGCTGTTAGCTGCATCTGTCAGGCTCTGTGCTTAGCCAGAGACCATGCCTCCGCAACATAGAGGGAGATCAAGGAACTTTACATAAATCTCTGGCCCTTACACAAATGTGCCAATCTCCCACCAATGTTGAAAAACATGAGACAAGCACCAAAAACACACAGAGGACAACCACAAGAGAGAAAAGAACATGAAATTTAAAAGGATNGCCAGACTCTTTATCAAAATATCCCAGTTGCTGCCTAAGTCTTTATTTTCCTCTGGAACTACATTTTTTGCAGCCATGCTTTCTTCCAGGCTTCTACTAAAATGGCCCCTTAAGCTCTGCTTACAGTAGTCAACAGCTTTTCTAGCCCAAAGTTCCAAAGTCTTCCACATTTCTCCAAACATCCATGTGGTCAGGTTCTTCACTGCCAACAGCCCACTCTCTGGTACCAATTAACTGTATTAGTCACTTTTCTGTTGCTGTGATAAAGCACCATGACCAAGGAACTTATAAAAGGAAGAGTTTATTTGAGCTTACGATTGATGGTTCCAGGGAATTAGAGTCCATTGTGGTGGGAGGCATGGTGGCTGGAGCAGCAAGCTGAGGGTCACATCTCGCAAAAAGCACAGGAAACAGAGAGGAGGCAACTGTAGACCACGAGGCTTGTTAAACTCTCTAAGCCCTGCCCCCAGTGACACACTTCCTCCAGCATGGCCACACACCCCAAGACCTCCAAAAACAGCACCACCAACTGGAGACAAATGTCTGAATACCTAGAGCCTATGGGGGACACATATTCAAACCACCACATTCCACTCCCTGGCCCCCATAGGCTCCTGACCATAAAAAATGCAAAATGCATTTAGTCCAACCTTAAAAGTCCCCATAGTCCTTACCAGTTTCAATGCCATTCAAAAGTCTACAGTCCAAGTCTCTTTTGAGACTCAGGCCAATCTCTTAACTGTAAGCTCCTGTAAAATCAAAAGACAAATTACATACTCCCAACATACAGTGGAACCAAATACACATTCCCATTCCAAAAGGGAGGAATAGAGATATAGTGAGGAAATACCAGACCAAAACAAGACCGAAAACCAGCAGGGCAAAAAACAAGTCCAGTAGCTTCACATGCAACTTCTGGGACTTGACTTCCAAAGGGCTTAGATGGCTCAGCTCTTTCAGCTTTGCTTGCAACATACATCTCTTTCTTAGGCTGGTACTACTCCCTGTATGCAGCTCTCCTTGGCAAATATCTCACAGGCCTGGCATCTTGAATGTCTTCTTCGGGTCTCCGCTGCCAACCAGGCTTCACATTCACAGCTTCACACAATGGCCTATTAGGGCCTACTTTATGCAGGGACACCCCTGCTGCACTCTGACTGACCTTAGCAACTCTCTGAAACCTAGGAGGAAGAACTGATGACCCCTTCACTCTTGCAAACTTCATGCCTCTAAAGCCAGCACCACGTGAATGAAACTGCCAAGTTTGGCTGCAATTTTGGGATGGAATCTCTCCTACTTTAACCACATTTGTCATTTTTCTCTGTCCTGGACTTGTTGGAGGATTAGCTTGGTGTGGTCTTTCCCTGAAGGTACTGATTCTTTTGTTTACTTGTAAACCTCCAGGCCACTCCTTAATTGCTTTAATCTGCTTATGAAAGGGAGCCTCTCCTTCACATGCCTTGGCCCCACCTTTAATCTTCCTAGTGCAGTTTTCAGATCCAAACTGTACATTCTGCCTTTCTTTCTGCCCCATCTGCTCTTCTTCACTGTAGATGTGTACAATATTCACCATTTAAAGCCACACCACCATTTCTACATTAGGCTGTCTTGAAATATCCTCCGCCAAAGACATCAGTCCACCGGTTTTCAACTTAGCATCAGGCAAGCATCTGGGCTGTGGGAAAACTGCTGCCAGACTTTTTATCAAAATATCCCAGTTGCTGCCTAAGTCTTTATTTTCCCCTGGAACCACATCTTTTGCAGCCATGCTTTCTTCCAGGCCTCCACTAGAATGGCCCTTTAAGCTCTGCTTACAATAGTCAACAGCCTTTCCAGCCCAAAGTTCCAAAGTCTTCCACACTTCTCCAAACATACACATACACATGGTCAGGTTCTTCACAGTCAACAGCCTACTCTCTGGTACAAATAACTGTATTAGTCACTTTTCTGTTGCTGTGATAAAGCACCATGACCAAGGAACTTATAAAAGGAAGAGTTTATTTGAGTTTACGATTGGCGGTTCCAGGGAATTAGAGTCCATTGTGGCAGGAGGCATGGCAGCTGGATCTGGAGCAGGAAGCCAAGGGTCACATCTCGCAAAGAGCACAGGAATCAGAGAGGAGGCAACTGTAGACCACGAGGCTTGTTAAACTCTCTAAGCCCTGCCCCCAGTGACACACTTCCTCCAGCATGGCCACACACCCCAAGACCTCCAAAAACAGTGCCACCAACTGGAGACAAACGTCTGAATACCTAGAGCCCAAGGGAGACACACATTCAAACCACCACAGCTATCATCAAGCAAACCAAGAACAATAAATGCTGGCAAAGATGTGGGAAAAGAAGAACGTGTATTCACTGTAGCTGGGAGTATAAACGAGTGTGGTCATTATGGAAATTAGTATAAAGGTTTCTGAAAACATAGAAACTTTCATATGACCCAGCTCTACCATTCCTGGGATTATACCTGAAAGACTCTGTTACACAGAATTACTTGCACATCCATGTTCATTGCTGCATTAATCACAATACCAAGGGAATGATATTAGTCTATATGTCTATTAACAAATGAACAGATACTGCAAATGTCATACATATGTACAATGGAGTTTTATTCAGCTATAAAAGAAAATGAAATTATGAAATTTGCAGGAAAATGGGTAGGATTTGGAAAATATTAAGTAGTGAGGTAACCCAGGCCCAGAAAGACCACAAGTTCTTTCTCGTATGCTTTTACTGTTTGTCCAGACATGGATATGTGAACATGGTATACTCATGAAACCTTAGAAAGGGACAACATGAAGGAAAAAGATGTGTCGTGCAAGTGGAATGCAGACTGTGAGGGGGATGGCAGGGCACAAGGGGGGGTCAAAGGGAAGAATAGCAACAAAGCAAGTGATGTTAGAAGATCCCACAATGGTGGGGCATGGTGGGGCATGCCTTTAATACCAGTACTTATGGAGGCAGATACATTTGGATCTACATACCAAGTTCCAGGCCAGCTGGGACTACAGGCAGACGCTGTCTAAAAAAAAGACAAAAAAGGGGGCTGGAGACATGGATCAGTGGTTAAGAGCACTGGCTGCTTTGGCAGAGGACCTGGATTCAATTCCCAACATACACATGATGGCTAACGACCATCCATAACTCCAGTTCCAGAGAATCTGACACCTTCCACTGGCCTCTGCAGGCGTTGCATGACACAGTGCCCTTACACAAATGCAGGCAACACACTCATTTACATAAAATAAAAATGATAAAAATTTTTTGCTTAAATATTTTTGAATATTTTAAAATATTAAATCTTTTTTGAATATTTTTACATATTCTGCTTGCTATTCATCCCTTTGCTCCCCCCCCCGTGCCTTCCCATCCCCCTCAAAGTCTGTGTTCCACTTGCAGGACATGTCTTTCTTCTTCATGTGGTCCCATTATAGATTCATTATGCTTTCTAAGTAAAAGTAAAAAAAAAAAAAAAAAGAGAGAGAGAAGAGAAAGAAGGGAGGAGTCTAACTTCCATTAGCTTTGTACACTCCAGAATACTTATACCTTGGACTTTTTTTCTCCAATCCTTTGACATAATTTCTGTTTCATTTGTTACTGAAAAATCCTAAGTCCACCTGTGATGCTTTCCATCAGCTCTGGTTCAACCTGAATACTGCCTGGGCTTCAGGACAGCAGTTACAAAGTAGTGGCTAATAATCACATGGGCTTTGGAGTTGATGATTTTGGATGTGCCATCTATAAGCCACATGACCTGGGTTGATTACTGAGTTGTTCAGCATTCCGAGGCTATAAAGTGGAAGTAATAACTGTCTTGCAGAGTTGCTGTGGGAATACACTTTTATATCTATATCTATATCTATATCTATATCTATATCTATATCTATATCTATATCTATATCTATATCTATATCTATATCTATATATATGAAGACATACACACATACATGTACTCAAATGTGTTACATGACATGTTATATATGTATGAATTTATGGCATACAGAACACGCACAATAAACAATAGTTCTATTTCCAGTATTAGGACTCATCTGTTTCATGAAGCCTCTGAAAAGACCTACAGTAGAGAGGACTATTAAAATGTTTATATGCTGAATATTCTTGAATTTATTTGACCACCAAAGACACTTTCCCCCAATTAACCCCAGCCAATATCCTGTAGAGGCATGCTCTGCAAACACATTTTAGCAAAGATAAAGCCAGTGTTTAAAATGGAAGCACATATTGGAATCCTTCTACACCTACTAGTTCCATGGTGCTACTATAGCATTGAATTGAAGGCAAAGTTTGTATACAGTCACTTCAAGATCATCAGTCCTCAGAAACATGATCAGAAACGTTTTCCTATATGTTATTGATCAGTGTCACACAGAGCCACCCTGAAACCTGAGGCAAAAGGAAAGCCAGTTATCCTAGTGTTCATCTGAGTGAAGTTCCTCACTGCTCTTAATGTCTCATACAAAATAATCATTTATATGTCTCAAGAATAGATCAAAGTTTCCTAGTGGACCAAGACCTTTATATCTGCAGAACTGTAGCCCAGTTCAGGTAAAGTCAGTTTTAAGAAATTTGTCTCCTGTGGTAGATCTTCTCCCAGATTCCCACCGTTCTACGTCATGCTCTGCTCACTGCTGTCAGCAAGGGGGATTTTCCTCTTTTTCAAGCCTCCCTCTTATTGCCACCTCAACATATCTCTGTGCTATTCAATTTTTTATTCCTAGAACTTATATAATCTGACATCTTTTCATTCTTAGTTTTATGTGTTCCTACTGACTTAAACTTTATTTAATTAGGGGCTTGATCTGAAATGTTCTTTTCTGCATATTAGAATGATGCTGAATAACATAGCAGACACCCAGTAAACACTGGTTGAGTAAGTGTTTAAATGAATGAAGAATGAATAAATGAGAATCTTGTTCCTTCACTGCACAATCTGGCAAATAGGCCTGATGATGCCTGCCTTCTCTGTTACAGGGCATCAGCACACATTCACATATGGAGACACTGAGTTTAAAAGAAATATTAATTACTTAATGAAATAGCAGCCACGCTCCTTTTATTACAGATTGTATATTTAATCAGCATAGGTAATATTTTTAAATATTGATCTCACATGTTGTAGCATGGTATTGAGAGAAGATTGTAGTTACTGCAGTCTTGATACACAGGCTTGAATTTTGGCTCTTCTCTTGACTAATGACTTCAGTTATCACTTATTCTGTTTCAATTCAGAGCTTCTTCCTATGGAGAACACAGTAAATAGCTGTATCTCAGCGTTGATGTAAGAATTCTATGCTGTCACTTTATAAAGCACAATAGGTTCTAGCACCACCATCACCACTGCTAGCATAGCTCTCACAGTAATATTTCCTGGGAGTTTCTATGCCAAGCCATAAAGGAAAGTGCTAGTCCCTTTTTATTTCTCTAATAAAATTTTAGCAGATCTCCAGATGCAAAAGGAAGCCCAACCCAGGACAAACAGAATTAAATACCCATATCTAGTAGCAGAACCCAAGAGCTACCATTGCTACCAGTAAGCTCTGCTTTGGCCCTTGACCCTGTGATCTCCATATCCCCTTAGTCTCTTCAGCTGGCTGAGGGGGAGAAGGTTCCCAGAACAAACTGGTGGATCCTTAGTAGAGTGCCCTCAGCTGATCAGCAGTTGGTTATTTTGCATATAAAAAGTTAAAAATTATCCACATGGCTGATAGGTCAATGTACCAATTTGGCATCCTGTCTATGCTTTTCAAAGGATGAACAAGCAGTTTTATATGAATCAGTCTTTCTAATTGATCTGGAGCTGTGTAAAGAAAAAAATGTAGAGATGTGATTCATTTTCCTTGGAAGGGAAAGTCACAGAGAGGATGGCATTTTGGACCAGTGTTCAAGGAGCTGTTTTTCAGAGTGCATCATGGATCTTTAAGGTTATTTAAAGATTACACTACCTTAAAAAAGATGTATTTGTTTATGTTGTTTTCCTGAGTACTTACAAAGCTAGCTCCCTAGTGTTCTCTTTCTTGCTCACCTCTGTTCTCTGCCTTTTGCTACAACATTTCTTTGTTAAGGGATCACAGGAGACTCGTGTGTGTGTGTGTGTGTGTGTGTGTGTGTGTGTGTGTGTATGTGTATGTGTATGTGTGTGTATGTATTTGTGTTGGTAAGCACTAGAAAGAAAATATAACTCCTTAAAATAGAATTACTGGGGGCTGGAGAGATAGCCTAGCAGTTAAAAGCGCCGACTGCTCTTGCAGAGGACCCGGGTTCGACCCCCAGCACCCACATGGTGGCTGAGGACGTCTGTAACTCCAATTCCAGGAGAAATCCAGCTCCAGGGGAATCTGACACCCTCTTCCGACCTCTGCGGCATTGCACGACACAGGTGCACAAACCTTCATGCAGACAGTACATTCATACACATACAAAATAAGCAAAATTTTTAAAAAAGACCCCCCAAAAAAGAAGCTAAGATAACATATTTCATTAAAACTACGCTTTAATGGAATTGAAGGGAACTCTGTCATTAAGAAGTGTTTGCAGAAGGTAAGTAGAAAGTGATTTTAATTATTGAATGTTTCTAAATATATCCACCCACTCCTCCATAACCAAGTAATGCATTATCTGCAGTTCTAGGAGAGATCATATACTATCACTGAAGAAGAGTGGGAGGTGCCCAAATAGATTGTGACTTGGAAGGTCAGTCTTTCATTTACTGAACCTGAGAAAAACCCAACATCTACATGTACAGTGGAATATGTCTAAATATCACAGCTGTGTTCATAAGCTTCTTTAGGCAGTAGTGAAGGTTTCAGTTTTTCATCCCCTATGCTGTAACTTTGTACACAGAAAGATGCAGTGGATAATGTTCAGATTTGGGAATTCAGAAGGGACTTTTTGAATCATTAGGCACAGATGGCTCTGTGGTTAAGAGCACAGGCTGCTCTTGCAGAGGACCCAGGTTCAAATCCACAGCCATATCCATGGTAGCTAACCACCATCTGTTACTCCTGTTCCAGGGAATCCAAAGGCCTCTTCTGACCTCCATGGGCATTGCACAACATGGATGCACTTATAAGCATGCAGGCAATACACTCATACACACAAAATAATAAAAATAAATAAGTGAAATATTAAGAAATAAAAAGTTAGGACAGATAAGTGTGCTTCCCAGGTAATCTATTTTCTAGGAAGTCAGGCCCAGAAGGTAAAAAGACTTAGAGAAGCAACTGTGGCCAGTGTGGTTTGTAGCAATAGGCTAGCATCCCCGCAGGAGAGCCCAGGTGGATGTGGCGTCTTCATGGTGTCTCATCCCTTCCTCCCATGGAGTGCACTGCAGTGGAGCATCGCTAGTTGGAGCAATCTGGAGGCTGCACATTTGGAACAAGGACAATGTGGAAAGCAACAGAAGGGAGCATGCATGTCTTAGCAGATGGACTGCTATGTATGATCTTGGTTTATTAAACTTCCCTTTTTAAAGGGGAGTCCATATCACATGAACTTGGGACATTTGTAAACATATTTGGGAACTAATAGCAGATGATTAAGTCAATACAGTAGAACCCTTCATGCTTGACATGAGATTTTGACTTGATACATTTAGCAAGAAGGAATAATTGAAGGTTTTCCGAAAGGGGAGTGACTTGGGAAGAAGGCTGAGGATGCCAGGTGGAGCCAAGGCATTGGTATTTACAAGGGTGAGGGTGGGATAAGCACAAAGTCTGGCCCGCAGTATATCAAACAGACAGGAGAGAGAGAGAGAGAGAGAGAGAGAGAGAGAGAGAGAGAGAGAGAGAGAGAATTCTGTTTTCTATGATAGTTGAAATCTAAAAGAATTCTTACAATTTAGGGGAGATGTGAAAAAGCTTTTCCTAGTGAGAAATTCTTAGTCTATGAAATTGAGGGAAAATGTGCAAAGCTTGTGGAGGTTTCAATGGTTCAATGGTTTAGTCTCATTCTAGCCTAAGTTTCAGAAGTGGTTTTGCTGATTTTCCAACACTAGGCTAAAAATGTCTTTGACTGCCAAAATCTGTATCTGGTTTGATTGTGTCCACCAAAGCCTCATGTATTGGAACTTGGATCTTTGGTGTGCTGACATTGAGGGAGGTGGGACCTAATGTTTGGTAATGGGGTCATCAGAATGCAGCTCTGAGGAGAAATCAGTGCTTGTCCCTGTAAGACTGAGTTCAAGGCTAGCCTCTCTCTGTTCTCTACCTCTATCAATGAAAAGTCTGGGGAATTGAATTCAGTCTGCTCAGAAGGGGCAAGTCAGTAAGAGAATGACCGTTCAAGGATAGCAGTTCCTGAGGCGAGGCACACATCTTCAGGACTGAATATCACTGTGCTAGAAAGGCGTCTGTGGCTGTGCTCTTTTCCTATATTTCTTACCCTGTGATTATTCTCTCATGTGTTTATGATACTGTGATGCCGTCTGCCACGAGGCTGTCAAAAGAGCCCAGCAGATGCCAGTACCATGCCCTTGTGGCTCCAGAGCTCTAAGTTCAATAAATCTATTTTCTTTCCTAATTATTCATTCTGAAGTTTTTTGTTATAGCAATAGAAAACAGACGAATGCAATAATTCATCTAAGTATATTATAAAGAGTTTAAAATTGGAAATAGCAACTTGCATAAAAAATCATGAAGGAAACTTAATTGCATATTGCTAAATAAAAAAGTCAGTCTGGGGGTCTGGGAAGACGGGTCTAGATAAAGACTTGCCACACAGGTGTGAGAACAGGAGTTTGGATCTCAGCTCCCACATAAAACCTGGGCAGGGATGGAGATTGAGCAAGCTGGTTAGCTGCATTGTCAGGCTCTGGCTTTAGCCAGAGACCATGCCTCAGCAAATAGAGGGAGATCAAGGAACTTTACATAAATCTCTGGCCTCTACACAAATGTGCACACATCTCCACAAATGTGAACACACACAGAGACACACAAACACCACAGAGACACACACAGAGAGAAAGAAAATGAAATTTAAAAAGGCTATAATCTATTTGATTCCAAATCTATCCTGGAAAAAGACAAACCAGAAAAATAATTTAAAAAATGAGGCATCACCAGAAGTTGGGGAGAGAAAAAAAGTTGGTGCAGAGGGGATTTTAAAATAATAAGACTATTCTGTACAATATTATAGTGGTTGGTGCATGCCAACACCCATAGAGCTGTACACCAGAGCATGAATGCTCATGTCGACTGTGGGCTCTGATAATATGTCTAGTGGTTCATCTGTTAGTCAACTTCTAGGACAGTAACAAACACCTGACATGAATCACTTACAAGGAGAACAGTCCACAACTGATTCGCTGTCTTGCTTTAGGCTAGTGATGAGGCAGCAGATAACGGCAAAGCTGCACATGCTGCAGCAGAGCCACTCAACTCATGACCAGGAGCCAAAAGAGAGCAGGACTGAGCAGAAAGGGCACCAATATACTTTTCAATGGAATATTCCCAGTAATCAGAAGACCTCCCACCAGGGTCTCCTATTCAAGGTTCTATCACTTCCCAACAGGTGAGGACCAAGCCTCTAAACACAGGCCTTCGGGGAGCCATCATCCAAGCCAGCAGCACTTCATCAGTTGAACAAATGTTTTTTTTTTTTAATTTTATTTATTTCTGTATGTGTATGAATGTACTGTCTGCATGCAAGTCTGCGCACCCGTGTCGTGCAATGCCGCAGAGGTCAGAAGAGGGTCTCGGATTCCCTTGGAACTGGAGTTCTCCTGGAATTGGAGTTTCAGACGGTTCTCAGCCACCATGTGGGTGCTGGGGATTGAACCTGGGTCCTCTGTAAGAGCGGTCAGCGCTCTTAACCGCTAGGCCATCTCTTTCACTACTACAAGATGTTATTAGTAGCAAAACTCTCAGGGAGTGGTGGCTATAGAGGCTGCATTTTTCTGCTCAAATTTTTTATAAACCAAAAACAGTTCTAAAAGTAGTATCTGGATTTATAAAAATTCTGTTACTCATCCAGGATAGAGGAATGGAGATTCTTATTAATTTGGGGATCATATTTTCTTTATTATTGTACTGAAAACTGGTGCACCTTCCTGAATTTGCCAGTTAGAAAGGATTAGGAATTGAGAAAGGAACCATTGTTCTCCCCTGTTTCTGTCATGTAAAAATGAAACTGAATTATAGTAATCAGTTTCTGTCTATCTGAACTGGTTGATACAGGACAAAAAAAGACCCTTCATTGACTTTTCTCCCTGGCATCGAGGGTTTGTGTTCTTGGCAGCTAAAGCAACAGACAAGTTAGAGGCATATGGAGCCCAAAGGGCAGGATGTGGCGGAGCCCAGTCCTCACTCAACAGCTCACAAAAGCAAGGACCAGTGTTCACGGGGAAATGGAAAGCCCCCTCCTTACCTGCTCTGTGCCCTTTCCCTGGGACACATCGAGGTTATCCTCATTCTTCGGGCATCCGTTGGTTCCTCTGGTGCCACCGCAGCTGCTGCTGATGCCAAATTGTATTTCCAGTTTGTATTTCATTTTTGTCCAGCTATTAAAGTGGACTTAGCCTTCTGTTGATTTTTTTTAAAAAAAAAAAAACTTTGTTGGAAATTGAGCAGATGGATTTGAATTCTTAATTTTCTCCCCAAATGTGCCAAGTACTTGTTCCTTTGTTTCTTATTTTCCTCGTGACCAATTCCGGTGGTGTTAACTATTCTGCTTTAAAGGTTTCTCACTGAGCAGTCTCTCTCTGTGTGCTAGACAGGTCATTGCAGTTAAATTCTCTAGAGCTAACTTCCCTTTCATTTTGATCCTTCATTCTCCTGTATCTAGGTGCATATCAATGTTGTCACTGAAATAATTGAAATTGCAAAATATAATTTGCACTGGTGATTGCTTAAGAAGAGATTGGAAAGATACATTGGCCTAATGTTTTATTGACTACTAACTATGAAGATCTGGTATCATTACCAGAAATCAACTTGCCCAAGGTCAGATAACTAGTGAGTGTATTGGTCAGGAGGCAAATTCATATTTACCTTACTCTGCAATTTGCTTTTCTTCTGACTGAAAGGGAATTGTCTTTGTTATCTGTAAAAAGTTTCTGTCCAGGAGGGGAGTGATGGTAGGTGGCACTCTTTCTTAACCCTTAGTTTGTCTGTAAAATGAGGATGATTTTAAATTTACTTTAAATATCCGCAAACTGTCCACAACAAAATACTTGACTCTGGGGAACTTATAATGAGCAGACATTAGTTTTCTCAGTTTTGGAGGCAAGGCGAGGCGAGGCGAGGAGGTTAAAGTGTTGGCCTCACCTGAGTGATTCTGAGACCATTTCTTGGTAATACATTCTCAGAGGGGAGGAGTGCCATGAGTGGCACAAAGCAGGCAGGTGGGAAGGACTAAACTCCCTCCATGAACCCTTTCTGTAAGGAAACCTCACCTTGTTCAGGAGAGGGAGACCCAGGCTCTGCTTCTTAACCATCACCCCAAGCTGTGGAGGACCTGAGCTGTGGAGGGGACACATCAAACCAAGCCTGCCCCAGCCACACAAGCCCTGGGCTCACGCAGTTCTTGAATTGTTGAGGGTACAGTCACACTGATGGTTGGAACCTTATTTCCTTCCCCTTTGGCCAAAAAGCCACTTGGAGACCTGATTGCTGTCTTATCTTAGTAGCTGTGTCTCTCTGCTCCACATAAAATGTAAAGTCAGAATTTCTCCTCCCGTCAGCACACCTGTCCCAGATCTTCCTAACTAGACTGAAGTGATCTATTTTCAATACTTAGTGAGACTTTCAAGGTTAAAGGTCAGAGGTCCACATCTGCAGCTCCTGCCCCTCCTCTGCAGCTTCCTATGCAAGGAGGAGTGCTAAACTGACTCGCTCTGTCTCCTTCTGACCACAGATGCTAAAACCTTATGTTGGCCAGATGTTTTCTTACTTTTGCCCCGGAAATGCAAGATTTCCAGTTTCCAAATTATTTAAAACAACAAGCAGAAATAATAACGAAGAACACAAATGAGTAATTAGTGGCCTTTTCCGGGCTGGAGAGTCAGCCTAAGAGCACCGACTGCTCTTGCAGAGGACCCGGGTTCAATCCCCAGCACACACATGGTGGCTGAAAACCGTCTGTAACTCCAATTCCAGGAGAACTCCAGTTCCAGGGGAATCTGATGCTCTCTTCTGACCTCCGTGGTATTGCATGACACGGGTGCACAAACCTACATGCAGGCAATACATTCAAATAAATAAATAAATAAATAAATAAAATTAAAGAAAAATTAGTGGCCTTTTCCTCCATGGCACATGACATATATAGTTTTTTAAATCAAGCACATCTTAAATTCTTTTTTTATAGTAGCATACTACTGCTTTGCTTTTTCAAATTTGAAAGGTCAGCTGTATTTCTCAGAAGCTATAATCCCAGTCTATCTATAATAATGTGATGGTATGGTTGGAGGAAGGTATAGTGGGTGCTGATAGATTTCTATATTTTGGTACTTTATTTTTGTCAAGTTAATATACGTGGAAGAAATTCTTGGTAGCTGCAAGGTGCCAAATGAAACATGCATGAAACTGTGCATAAAAAAATCAGACAAAAGAAAAAGAATCAGGAAGTTGTGGCAGTGAGGTAGTCTTAGAGCATCATGAAGGAATGGTAAGGATGCCACATTCAGCTAAATGAGAAGGCAACTTCTTGTTCTGAAACATCCAAGAAGTGTTCCCCACAAAAGAGGTGCAAGTGAAGACCTCCTTCACAACCTCTGCACTTTAAAGATTTGAAGACAGCCAGGCAGTGGTTGGTGAGCAAGGGAGAAAATCTTTTCCCTTGCTGCAGCTATGGATAACTCTCAATGCACCTGTAAGCGAGCTCCCAGGCATGCTTGTGAAACAATCCTAATGAAACTTATCACATCTTTTTCTCTCCCTCACCCTCCCTCCTCCCTCCCTCTCTCTCTCTCTCTCTCTCTCTCTCTCTCTCTCTCTCTCTCTCATCTCTGTTTGTATTGTTGTCAAAGACCATCAGAAACACATCTAATGGTCTAACCCAAATTTATGTCCTTGTTTATATCTGTGATATTTGATAGTATTGGTCAGTGTGTGTGTGTGTGTGTGTGTGTGTGTGTGTGTGTATGTGTGTTTGTATACTTGTGTGTATGGGTACATTTGTATGTGTGTGCATGAGGAGGGCAGAGGTCATCTTTAGGTGTCTTGTTAGGAGCTGTCTACCCTGTATTTTTGAGACAAGGTCTCGGCATGGTACCTGGAGCTCACCGATAAGGTTAGAATGACTGACCAGTGAGCATCAAGGAACCACCTACCTCTCCTTCCCAGCACTTGGATTACAGGCATGAACTGCCACGTTCAGCTTTTTATGTGGGGGATGAAGATCAAACTCAGGTCCTTGTGCTTGTCTGGCACTTTGCTGGCCAAGCCCGCTCAACCCCCCACACCACCACCTGATTCTAGGTCCATTTTACCCCATGGCATTGTCTTTGCCAGGGTCCTTTCTCTGTCATATTTTTTTTTAATTTATTTCTGTATGTGTATGAATGTACTGTCTGCATGCAAGTCTGTGCACCCGTGTCATGCAACACCATGGAGTTCAGAAGAGGGTCTCGGATTCCCCTGGAACTGGAGTTCTCCTGGAATTGGAGCTTCAGATGGTTCTCAGCCGCCATGTGGGTGCTGGGGATCGAACCCGGGTCCTCTGTAAGAGCAGTTGGCGCTCTTAACCACTAGGCCATCTCTCCAGCCCCTTTCTCTGTCATTTTTGATATTATTACTTGTCTTCTTTCAGTGTTTTCCTTGTATGTCTGTTGAGCTTTTGCACTTGCATCTTACCTCCCTTTATGGCCATTCTAGTTCTACTGTTTTCCATGAGCTATTGATGCCTGTCTGAGGCTTTAACTTAGTCCTATGATTCAAATCTTTCTCAACTCACCAGCATTTTCTGAATATCTTGATCTTACTAAGCAATCAAAGCCTGTGCATTCAACATGCACTAACTTTATATTCCCTCTGTAGCACTACTTTATTTGCTCTTTGTCAATTCTGTCACTTTCCTTAAAACTGGTAGGTTCTGTATGACAAGGAACACAGTACCACAGGGAGAGACCGCCCAAAGTGATTGGTTAGAGTAATCCAGGAGACTCCCAAAATAACACAGGATATTGGTGGAGCCCTTAGTTATCTCCCAGAACTCGAGGCAAGACCCTACTGCTAAAGACAGGACATACTTCAGACATAGGACTTGGAGCAATGGAGCAGGAACTGACCTGAAGTCTAGCTCTTGAGGATGCTATGCAAGCTGCTAAGGGAGATAATCAATCAGTGCTCCGACCCAGCCCTAAAGACTAGTAATAAACAAACAACTGGCACAGCAGACTGCCTCTATTGGTCCAGCAGTGGCACTGTTATCTGGGGGCTAATCAACAGCTATCCAATTGGACTTAAAGCCTTCTCAATGGGAGGGAACTCATGGGTGCCACTGTAGAAACAGCCAAATATACATGGCTGCAGAGGTCATAGACCCTAGAGAAAACGCTATCTTCGTTATAGCTCTTGACAAAGGAAATTTCTTACCATATGCTAAATATAGATCCTTATATTTACAGACAAATATACTGCACACCACTCATCAAAGAAGCTTCATTTTGCAACAGATGGAGGCTACTGGAGGATTGTACAAGTGGTCACACACACAGAATATGTCTGAAGGACGCCTAGCCCTAAGTGACATCTACAGTGGAACCTCCATACCCAAGGCTCATGGAGCACAGCAACATAGGGAGTGGAAGGAATGCGGTGCACCCCTCGACTCTCAGCAGAAAAGATACACACTTCCAAGAGAGAGTTCTAAACAGAATTTGAAACTATTAACCACACTGACGTACTTAGAGCCATGGAGGCAGACCCAGATCCCAACTGCCTCAATGGTCCCTTTGGCTCAAACAGGTGTGGGGCTCATTAAACTAGATTGGTCTGTGTCCCCATGGGAAAGGGTCTGGACAAGGTCTCCACTCAATCTGGGTAGCTGCTTGCTGAGGGGTACTCCGTACAGGGCAGTGAATGGCAGTTACAGAAAGACATAAAGGAGTCCATGTCTTGCTTATATTTTCACTTCAACCAGAAACACCTGCTTTGCATAATTGTTAAAGCTGAATGATACCAGGTAGCCAGATCCCTTGATTAGAGCACTGTAGCTTTGGGACCCTGTGAGTTTCCACTTCCCCTGATGTCCCACCTCTTGTGCCCATCCTGGAGTTCACTCTTCTTATCAGTGTCAAGGGCTAATTCCTTTTAGGTAACTATGGATCAGAGCAAGACCACATCACTTGACCTGTCTTCAGGTCACCTAAATCTCCAGGGCTTGTCACTCTAAATATAGCTTTTGGATTAACAAGGAAATACAGCCAGTCAGCAGCTCCTCATGGCTTCACAAAAGCAATTATTGGCGGGGAGCCCACAGTGAGAGAGTGGAGACAAGAATAGTACTCAAGGCTGTTTCATGGTTCCCCGCCTGCTTTGGCCGCCACTGCACATGTGAGCACAGTGGAGCACTAACTCTTCCCATCTTTCATCCACAGCACAGTGATAATCTTTAAGTACGAAAGAGCTGAAATTTACCTCCTTCTCAAACACACATTTTTCCCATTCTTAATAAAGTAACACTTAAGTTCATCTTATTCAAAATACCTTGAGTGTCCCAAATTAGAAATATCAATTGCAGGCCCTTCAATTCGATTTCTATGGTGACTTTGTATACCTATTTAGATGAATTTTATAAAGTTACCATTAAAATGAATAGGCCCTTGCTGTTGCCATTCTGGTTTGTTTGGGGGATGATTATCTTTTCACCAGACTCCCAAAGCACTTAGCTTTATTGCAGCTCATTGCACAGACCTAAGTAAGATAGCAGGAAAGTCAGAGTGTAAATCTTTGTTTTAACCATTTAAAAATACATTTTTAAAAACCCATATTCTACACACCTAGTGCTTCTTAGGAGTAGAAATAGTCTATGACTTAGATTCAAACCCCACTACCCAAAATGGTGCCCTAGTCCCTGACCTGGTCAGATTTGCACTTGCACTGCCTCTGACGTGAGGCTGCATCACTTACTCTCCACCCATGTGCAGCACATCAGCGTGTGCTCCAGCCTCCTCCACACTGTAGTGTAATTGTCAATTTGTCTGACAGCTGATTCAACTCTGACTAAGACTGCAGCAAGACCTGGGCCTTGTTCATTTGTCTATCTTAACATTGGAGCAAAGTTTATCATATAATAGCTACTTAATATAATTTTTTGATAAAAAGTACTCTGAGAGCCTACTTACCCTAGGATTTTATGATGATTTAAGTGTGGATAAAATGAACAGGAATTTATCACAGAATATTGGGAATCAGAAATTTCTCTATATTTATGGAATTGCACAGACCAGATAATGATACAGAAAAGGCCATTGAGTATTTTTAATGTACTCAATATGGAGATATATGAACGCAAAGATTAAGTTGTGGCTTCAGCACTCGACTCCTTTTCTTTTTTTTTAAATTTATAAATATATATATATATATATATTTATCAAATCTAGACCCGTGTTCCCCGCACCCCACCCCACAAGAGCTCATGCATTTTGACAAACATGCTTTTCATCTCTTTTTCAGTCTTTCTCAATATTCTCCATGTGGAAGTTGACTGTTTTGAACAGAAGTTCACTGTTTCAGTCAGTTCTTTGATGCAGTCCTTTCTGTTGTTGTTTCCAATATGCATCACTCCCAACTGCTTTGGACAAAAGCTCAAGGGGCCATGCACAAGAAATACTTACAACTAGGTAATTGGCACTAGCATCCACAGATGAGGGATACCATTCGTCGTTTGTTTTTCTGGGACTGTGTTACTTCACTAATGCTGTCCTCTAGCTCCATCACCATTTTCCTGCAAGCTTCTGATTGTCATCTTTCTTTACTCTGCACAATAGGACTCCATTGTGTAGAGTACCACATTTTTCTCTATCCACCTTCATCAGGTTGAGGGGCATTGTGTTGGTTCCAGCCCTTGCTATTGAAGAGAGCTGAAATAAAATGGCTGTGCATGTATCTCTTGTTGTGCGGTGAGTCTTGAGGGTAAATGCATAGGAGTGTATGTGTTGCGGTTCCGGGTGGCAAGTTCATTCAAGTCTTTCAAGGTTCTCCACATGTATTTCCATCAGTGGATGTAGGGTTAACATTCCCAACAGCACGGGATGATTGTGTCCCCCTTCCTACAACCTCTCAAGCATCTGGATCATTTGTTTTCTCGTTCCTAGCACAGTCTTATTGGAGTAAGATGATATCTTAAAAGTGGTTTTGATTTGCATTCCTTAATAATTAGTGAGTTGAACTCTTCTTAAGGTGTTTCTCAGCCTCTCTAATTCCTCACTGTGGAAGTCTCTGTTCGCTCCTTTGCTCATGTATTGATGAGTGATTTGTTTTCTTTCTTTGTTTTTTTGAGTAGTTTATAAAAATATTCCTGGATAATCAATGCTTTGTTCAGATGTTTCTGTGGTGAAGGTTTCCTCCCACTCTGTGGGGATTTCCTCTTCACTTCTTTTGTGTTTCTTTGATGTACAGAAGCTTTGAGTTTATGAGTTCCCTTTGGTCAATTGTCCACGACTTTTTTTGCAGTTGCTGTCTGATTTTAGGAAGTCTTTTCCTATGCTTATGTCTCGTAGTCTGCTGTCAACTTTTTCTTCCTCACCCTTCAGAGTTGCGGGTTTCATGTTGAGGTCTTTGATCCATCTGGAGTTGACTTTTGTTACAGGGTGAGGGGTAGGGGCTTAATTTCATTATTCTTGCAAGTGGTGAATCAAGTCTTTGCCAACACAGCTTGAAGATGCTGTCTTTTCTCCATTGTGGTTCTTGGCCCCCTTGTCACCTATAAGATGGCTGAAATTTATGTGTTCAGATTTGGATCTTTGGTTTTGTTTCATTGGTCAAAAGTTCTGTTTTTGTGCAAGAACCATGCTGTTTTTATGGACTCTAGGCCTGTAGTATAGTATGAAGTCTTGTATAGAGATCCCCCCCTGTTGTAGCTCTTTCACTCACGGTCATTTTGGCTACTCAGGGTCTTTGTTTTTCCAACGGAAGTAAGGACTTTTTTCCAAGCCTGTTGAAGAAACTCTTGGGGAATTTGATTTGGAATTGTGTTTGTAAATCTCTACAAGAGTTTTGATAAAATGACATTTTTACAATGTAATTTTCCCAATCCATGAGCATGGGAGGTTTTTCCATCTTCTGATGTCTTCTTCAATTTATTTTTTTAAAGGTTTAAAATTTTTGTTGTAGAGGATCCTTGGTGGTCTTTGGTTAGGTTTGTCCTAGGTTTTTATTTTTTGAGGCTATGTGAGTGGGAAGGGTCTCTTTGACTTCTTTCTCCCGTTGCTTGTGGTTCTTTTCTTGTCCTTGGTTGTAAAAGAAATTGTTGTGTTTGTTAAAGAAAAAGGCTTATGTTGTTCTTTCGTTGTGTTTGATTTTTTAGCTTACATTTTGTATCCTTCCACTTTGCTGAAACTGTTATCATTTCTAGAAGTTTTCTTTGTGGGAATTTTTTTTTTTTTAAAAATAAATATATAAAAGGAAAGAATTCTTGGTGGGATGGAGATATGGCTTAGCGGTTAAGATGGCCGACCGCTCTTGCAGAGGACCCTGGGTTCGCTTTCCCAGCCCCTCCTGGTGGGCCGAGAACCCCCCCCAGCAACCCTCATGGTGGCCGAGAAGAAGAACCATCTGAACCTCCAAATTCCAGGAGAACTCAGTCCAGGGGAATCCGCCTCCGCGAGACCCTCTTTCTGACCTCTCCCATCCCATTTCAGCCGCTGCACGACCCAGCCGTTGGACCAAACTTGCATTTGTTTTGCAGACAGGGGACAGAGGTTTACATTCCTACACTTACACATACAAAATAATTTACATTAATATTAGATTATACAAAAATTTAAAAAAAAAAAAAGAACGACAGAAGGAAACAATTCATATCATCAGGAAATAGGGGTAACGGACTTCTTCTCTTCTCCAATTTGTACTCCTTTTCACTTTCCTTTTCTTTGCCTTATTGCTCTAGCAAGGTTTCAAGCACTCTCTTTATTGAAGCGGAAGTGGTGACAGGTTTGGGACCGGTGACAGCAGGCGTGTGACAGGGGAGTGAAGTGGTTTGATGGTTTGAATGACAGGCAGAGTGGTGACTAGTAGGTTTGATTGATTGACAGGGTAGAGTGGGGACAGGTGAGTGGTGAATTTTGACAGGGGGCAGCTTGCCGAGTCCCCTTTTTTTCACCTTTAAAGGGAATTGTTTCTGTCCATTTTCCCCATTTAGGGATGATGATATGGCTGTGGGGTTTCCTGTTGTTATATGGCTTTGCATTTAATTCTTTGATTACATTGAGAAATGATCCCTCCAATCCAATTCCTTCTAGGACTTTAAGCATGACTGAAGGGGAGATTGATTTGAAGATGATTAATTTGTCAAAGGCTTTTTTTTTTTTTTTCGTCAATTGAAGTGTGATGTGATTGGTTTGGTTTTTGTCTTTGATTCCAATTATGTGTTTGATGATGTTTATTTGATTTGATATATGTTGAACCACTGCATCTCTGGTCGGAATCCAACTTGGTCAAGATGGATGATCTTCTTGAGTGGGTCTGTATGCAATTTGCCATTATCCTGTTTAGAATTTTGCCTCTGCATTCATAGGGAGAAGATGGGTCTATACTTCTCCTTTTAAGTTGATCTTTGCCTCGGTTTGGTAATAGAGTGATGCTGGCTTCATAGAGGAATTTGGGAGAATTCCCTCTGACTGTATACTCTAAACCAGTTTCAGTAATAATGGTTTTAGGTCTTTGAAATGTTTTATAGAATTCTGCTGTGGAAATGTTTAGCCTGGGCTTTTTTTAGTTAGTTGGAGGGTTCTTATTACATCTTCAATTTCGTCATGTATTATGGGTCTGTTTAATCTGTCGATCTCTTCTTAGTTAAGCTTAGTGATTCCCAGGATTTCAAGATATTCATCCATTTCCCTAAGGTTTTCAAACTGGTAGAGGTAGAGTTGAGAGATTTTTGAAGTCTTCCCAATATGACTTCGGGATCAGTTTCCTTTTGTCTATTGGGGAATATTCCTTCCCTTTTCATCATGGTTGTATTGATTTGGAGTTTGTTCCTTCTTTCTTTTGGTTTAACTGGCGTGGATAGAGGGGTCTTTCTTTTCTGTTCTATTTGTTTTATCTTTCAAAAGAGAACCAACTTTTTGGATTCATTGATATTTTGGTCTTGTTTTCTTTGTTTCTATTTCATTGTTGAATTTCTTCTCTGATTTTTGGTTATTTTTATTTTTTCTGGTCTGTTGCATTTAGGGTTATCTGTTGTTTTTTTGCTTTTGCTCCCCCCTGTGACTATCTCCCTCAATTCCGTTTCTTTGCCTTTTACGCTTTGTTGTGTTAAATCATTCACTTGTTTTTTTTTTTTTTTTTTTTTTTTTTTTTCACTTGTGCTCTTTCTTCCCTCTTAGGACTGCTCTTTAAGGTTTTTCTCCCATACGTTTGGTTGTGTTGTACTGTCATTGTCATTCAGTTTCCAGGGATGAATGCTTTTCTTCTTTCTTTATCTTTCCTTGACCCATTCATTTTTTATTCAAGAGTGTGTTGTTTAGTCTCATGTTTGTTCTTGTAGGCAGTATCGGAGTTAGAGTAGCAGTTAGGGGGCTCTCTGGTGTTGATGTTTGAGTTTTGTTGAGCTTCTATTGCACGTGGTCTGATTAAGAATGCATGAAATTATCTTCAAAATCTTTTGTATTTGTAAGGTTTTAGGTTTCTCGTTTCTCCAGGTAAGTATGTGGGTCGATTTTGGAGCATGTTCCAATGGGGGGGGTGCTGTAGTATCAATAGTAGAAAGTATATTCTCTTTTTTTAGGTGGTGGAATATTCGGTAGAGGTCTCTGACGTCCATTTGGTGTTTGTTGTATCATATCGTTCAGGTCAGATCTCTCTCTGTTTATTCTTTGTCCTGTTTGACCTATCCAAAGGACGCAGTGGGATATTGAAATCCCCTACTATAAGTTTACTGGTGTTAGTGTGTGACTTGTGTCCTGGAGAAGTGTCTTAAAAGTTTGGTGCACCAGGTTTGGTGCATGTCTATTCATGATGTGAAATCTCTTGGTGAATTGTTCCTTGATTATAAAATATAATGGCCTTCTTTGTCTCTTTGTTTCTTTACTTTGAAAAGTCTATTTTGTCTGTTATTAAAATGCAACACCGCTTTCTTTTTGGGTACCATTTTGCTTGGAATATTTTTTCATCCTTTCGCTTTAAGGTGGTGCCTGTCCTTGAAGGAAGGATGTGTTTCTTGTAGACAGCATATTGCTGTTTCTGTTTCCTAATTCCAATCTCCCAGTCTATGTCTTTGATTGGGGGAATTTAGTCCATTAATATTACGGTTATGACTGATAGGGTTTGTGTTGCTTCCTTTGACTTATTATTGCACTTGTGGTTTTGGTGTTTAGGTTTCTACTTCTGACGTTATAGTTATGCTTTTATGATTTCTCTTTCTACTAAAACCTAGAAAAGAGATTTTTATTTTATTGATTTTTCTACCAACCAACCTGGGGTTGGTTGTTCCTTTCTTCTGTCCTTTTGGAATTGCTTTCAAGTATTCTCTGACATTCTGGACATGTATTCTTTCAACTTTTTTATTGTCATGGAAGGTTTCTCTCCTCTCCTCAATTATAATTGACATTTTTGTTGGGTTTAGTAGTATCCTTGGGTTGGCATCTTTGTCCTTTAACACTGGGAATGCTGCTCCAGGTTCTTTTTGCCTTCATCATTTGCACTGAAAAAATCAGCTATAATTCTGATAGGTTTCCACTTATAAGGATCTTGTTTTTCTCTGAGCTTTAAGGATTTTGTCTTTTGTCTTTGGGGCTATAGCATTTAACTATGATGTGGTGTGAAGAATTTCTTTTCTGATCTTGTCTTTTTGGAGTTCTATTTGCTTCCTGTATTTTTGTTTGTCTTTTTTTAGGTTGGGGACATTTTCATCTATTATTATTGTTGACAGACCTGATCAATACCCTTTTTCTTGGGATTCTTCTCCTTATCTATTCCTATGATGCAGAGGTTTGATCTTTTCATAGTGCCCACAATTCCTGGTTGTTCCACTTTTGCGTATTTTAAAATTTTTCATAACATTTCCTTGCGGATTTTTTAGTTGTTCTGTGTATCTTCCAGTGTCTGATTATTCTTGTTCTGCTTCCTCTATTCCGTTCTGACGCTTTTTCCATTCCTTTCCTCTTGATTGGATGAGGTGTTTGATTCCTTTTTCCATTTCTCTTCTGATTTCTTTAGTATTTATATTTCTTTTTGGAGCTTTTCAATCTTTTCCTGTAGCTCTTTGCTCTCACCAGTTGGTTTCTTTATCTTTTTCAGCTGGGATCTTTTCAGTGTTTCTACTTCCTTCCAGGATGTCATTCTCTCTCTCTGGTCCTTCTTGAGTTCTTTCATTCCTCTTTTCTAGTTCTTTGTTGGCTCTTTATAATATTGTGTTTTTAAAATATGTTCACAATTGTGTTTTCTGATATCTGATGTCTGGGGACATCCCCAGAGGGAATCTCACTGCCGGAGTCTTCCATAAGGTTGGAAGAGCTTGGTGCCGGATTATCCTGCACCTTTCCTGTGTTGTATCTTCTTCTGTGTTCTCGGACATATGGGCTTCTCCTTTGCCTGCTATTCCATGTGAGATCCTAAAATCCTCTTCACTTGTGAGGGTTTTGAAGGCTTGCTTTCGCTTTGCCTCCTTCAGATGCCTTCCTATATCCAGTTGGTGTGGGGGTGATTGGGGGGGCTCTTTTTTTAGCCTGGGTGCGTGGTAGCCCTTAGCCATTTCACGCTGGTCTCAGGAGAATCCTCGATCCGAAAGATATACAATCCTACTTTAATACTCAGCTGGGAGGACACCTGCCCTAACAGCCACAAAACCAAGTTAAAGTCAAAAGACACCTGGATTAATGGAATACTAGTTTAAGTCAATCAACAATCAGCCTTTCCGAGAGCACAGTTCCTACTTACCTTCCTGTGCTTCAGTTTGTCTCAGGAGATCTCTCAACTCGCTTTCTTTTTTTTTTTTTTTTTTTTTGCACATTGTGTATATACATCTTTTTTTAATTTAATTTTATTGATGCTTTGTGCATTTCATGCATATTTTCAATTCAGATAGGTGGCATATTTCCCTTTACCTCTTCCCTCCCCCACCCCCCCACCCATCCCAGATATGCATTCCGCATAATGTTTTCATTTTTCTTTTCTCAGTTTTTTTTTTTCATTTTATTCTATAAGTGATAATCATGAGTACAGCATCCTTCGTGCAAAAACCAAATCTGCAGGCTGTTGTGCCCAACCCCACACACCCACCATCAGTGGGGGGTGACAGGTTGTTTGTTTAATCAAGTTGATCAAATGAGTGTCCAGACTACATTGCTGTAGTTTCACCCATTCCACACCATCCAGCCTTACATTCACCACGCCCCCTCTTCCACAGATTGTTCCCTAGGCTTATAGAAAAGGGCACAGGTGGATGAGAGTAAACAGTCCACTCTCTCTGGAGCTGTTGACTTGGGACTCTGGTCAATTCTGGCTGTTTCCTTTCATGGGCTGACAGTTTGTCCAGGAGAACCTTTTGATCCTACAATGAAGCACATGCAATTAATATATTGGTATGGTATTTAAGAGCACTAATGTTATGGTAGGTTACTTTGGCATAGACACATATGTTTGGTGATGTATGTTAATCCATGTAATTACTCATTTCCCCCCCTGTTAAATATGACAAGTGTTACTGTGGCTTATAACATTCTAACCTGTAGAGGATGTAAGCTTGGGCATCAGCCATGGGTTTTCCTCCAGGAGGAGAGCCAATAGCCAATTAGATTTGGCGTATACTAGGCACATGGCTGCCACTGCTGTACAGTTTTTCCAGGCAGGTGGGGTGTAGATGGTGCTGACGGTGGAGTCTTGCTTGACTCAGGGAGACCGTATTGCTTTATTGGTTTTTTATGGGCCTTTGGTAACCTCTCTGGCATTACAGAGGACCATACTGTCACACTTGCATGTGTGGTTCAATACCTCCCTCCCATGTTAACGTAAGGTCTTCGGCAGGCAGGGGTCTTATCGGCCTCTCTCCTGCATATCCCAACTTTAGAGGCAAGGAGCCCTTATACTTTTGTGGGGCCTTGGATCCCCTGGCCAAAATCCCCCTGGTTAGAAATCCATTGCTGATGTCAGAGCTCCTGCTATAAATCTGTAGAGCAATAACTTTGGGATTGCACATACAAATGTCCTCTATAAATTTTCTGTTGTACATATCACTCATAGCATTCTTTAAATGATTTAACGTACAAATAAGTTGCTTCCCAGAGTTAATCAATGTAGTCACCCAATGAACAAAAGCAGGTGAATTGTGAAATCTGTGCTTGATCTCCACCATATAGTTATGTATAATACACTGTCTTCTGGAGACCATGGTGTTAAAAAAAGGGGTGGGTACAGATAGACATGAAAACTTCTCGTCAAAAACCTTGCAATTCAAATCTTAAAACTAACTATGGGAAAAGATTTGTTTGTTCCAACAGGACAAAATGTCACCAACTTAACGGCTGAGAAAGAAAAGATACAGCTTTGCATTGAGTAGGATGTACCAAAAAGTGGCAACTGAAAGGTTGACCCGTCTGAACATTGAAAGGAAGAAAAGCCTCAGATTGCCATAAACATCGAACCCCTCTGTGGATCCTACATGTAACAACTATTTATAATGAGTCCTAATGAAACTTATACTTTCTAGGTGCCACAAAGGTTTTGATATGAGAGTCTTTCTTGCCTTCCCCCCCCATAGAACAAGGAGAAATATGACGATGATGAGGTCGTTCTCCAACTGTAAATTGGAGACAACTATTATAGAGCTAATCTCTTATAAAACGAGTAAAAATGCCTTCTTTAATTGACCAATAGACATAAGAACTGTGAAAAGGATTATACTCTGTTCAGAACCAAATATAATACTAAAGTCCTTGGGCTATGCACTTAGGCAATGTATATTAATGCAGGAGCTCTGACATCAGCCGTGGATTGTTCAACTCCTTTTCTAAGAGAGTATTAGTGTACGACACGCAGCTAGCAATCAGTACTGACTGCAGGGATTGTCAAAGGGAAGGAGGGTGTGCAGGTGCCTGCTGGGCCTTTCCCTGTGTATAAAGGTGTAACTAAACACCATCTCAAAATGACCCAAATCATCCATGTCAGACACAGAGGATGTGAATGGAAAATTCCTTTCCCTGGCTTTGTACAACTGTTCTGAGGCAGGACTTTTGAACATCCACAAGAGCTTGCTTGCTCCTAAAGAGAGGCATGAGCAGAGGTTTTAGTCCAGACATTTGTCAGTTGAGTACTTGTATACTGTCCGTCACGTTGGTCTTAAAAACTCACATGGCAACCTCAGGAAGTCCTGGAATGTGACTCCATCCTCACTCTCACTGCTGCTCAGGTGACTGACTGCTCCTCTGGTGCCGAGACAGATGTAATGTCTGTTCCTCTGTTTGCCAGAGATGGAATGTCTGTTTCTCTGTTTGACACAGGATCTTCACAAGTATCTCTGCAGAGAAATGAGCTTAGGATGTTTCATCTTCACCTAAGGCTTCAGAATTTTGAAATGTATATCCTGTTCTCACAATGTGTTTAGGACAAAGATCTCTTAGAGGCCTGAGAAGCAGCTGCTCTTTTCTCATGATGGCATTTACGTGGGTCTAATAGCCAGTATGCAGTATGCAACAAACAGAATAAACTTGCTGTTGACTCTGTTGTTGGCTGTCATGTTATCAAGTTCTGTGCTGTACATATCCAGGTTGATTAGAGAAGTCTCTGGCTCTTGAAGGATGCTGCTGACTTCTACTCCTGGCTTCACAACAGGGCTGGAGATATGGACCTTCTCCACACTACCATGGGTATCTCCTGGTGCTCCATGGATTCACACTCTTGACCCACATAGCTTTTGAGTGACATATGGGTGGTTCTTTGTCTTTTACTGTTATGTCATCCCTAGCACCTTTCTAAATGTCTGAATCAATAGGAGAGCTCAATAGATGTGTGACTACATAAAACCAAGCTGTTTGGCCACACATGCTGAGAGGGGCTACGGTGTCTGTGTGGTATCTGTCCCATGATCAGGAGCAGACAAGCGTTACCCACTGCTTCTCAGGATGCTCCACTGTAGGTGTTTCACTTCATTTTGCATTTTCTTTCTGTCTTTGATTTACCTTTTTTTTTTCTTGTACTTGCATTCTTTCTGAAGCCTTTCTCTTTCAAGGAAATATGCTGGAATTCACATCGACAGATTTCTTAGGGTTTCCAGAACTGATGATTTAATATGTAGCAAGATGTCATTTAAAACTTGGCCTAGAAGGGCTGGAGAAATGGCTCAAGGAGTAAGAGCACTGGCCACTCTTGGAGTGGACCCAGATTCCATTCTGAGCACCCACATGGTGGCTAACAACCATCTGTAACTCCAGTTTCAGGGGAATCTGATACCTTCTTCTGACTCTGCAGTTATTACATGACATAGGTGCACTTACACACATGTAAGCAATACACTCACACACATAAAGTAAAAATAGTAAATCAAAAATATTTTTAAATGGCCTGGAGAGATGGTCTACTGTACTGAGAAAGAGTACTTTTTTTTTTTTTTTTTGGTCTTTTTGAGACAAGGTCTCGTAGCCCCAGCTGTCCTGGAACTCACTCTCTAGACCAGGCTGGCCTTGAACGCACAAAGATCTGCCTGCCTCTGCCTCCTGAGTGCTAGGATTAAAGGTGTGGACCACCAAGCCCAGTGGAAAGAGCACTTTCTAAGCAATTGTGGGGTCCTGAGTTCAGGTTGGACCCAAAGCACTGGGCTAGGGATGAGAGAGAAGTGACAGAGGACTGCTAGGGCTTGCTGGCCACCAACCTGCCAAAAAATGCTGAACTATACAGTTCAGTGAGAGAGCTTGTCCTAAGGGAATAAAGTAGAATGCAATAGGTATTCTCATCTAGCCTCTTTGTAAAGGCATGGGTACACACACACACACACACACACACATTTACAAGAACATGAGTTTCATATGTTTTGCCTCTCAACCTTTCAGTCTTATATTTGTTATTTGTAAGATGGACATATAATGTGTTGTGATGGTTACAAGGACAAGAGGCTTGAAACATGCTGTTATTGCTAATTGCTATTTTAAGAACAGAAGAAATAGCCTGATTTCACTTATTGCTAAAAAGCTCCTTGAAATTTGAATATTACAAGCACTATTTATTACTTGGTTGAATTTTATGATCAGCTGTTTTTCTTCCAGGGCTAGGTATTGAACCTAAAGTCTTGCATGTCTGCAATGAGAACTCTACCACTAATCTGCATTCTCAGTTGAGTATTCAGTCATTTCTGCAAAATTCTTAGAAAATGGAGTGGGGTACTGTGTTGTCACTCTGCCACATGTAGATTACAGGGAAAAGGGAAGATACAAGACAGCCACCAGCAGCTGTTCTAAACCTTGGGAACAAAAGCTGATAAACTTTCCACCTGTCTCATCTAACATCTACACCAGGAAATGCCCTACTGGCACTCCCAGATCCTTCAGGCTGCTTCCTGCTAGGCATTCTACAGCCCAATACCAGACTGTCACCTGATACACACTCTACAGTCTAAAACCAGACTGTTGCCTGCTAGGCACTCTATTCTAATACCAGACTGTGGCCTGATAGGCACTCTACAGTCTAATACCAGACTGTTGCCTGATAGGCACTCTACTCTAATTCCCATCCGGGCACTCACCACACATCACAGGTGACAACCTGATAAATCTCCTTCCAGGCCCACACCAGCTTCCCAGGTTGGTGGTCTGCTGGACCGCTGCCATCCATCCCACTGGTCACAACTAAAGAAGCCTGATGGGCTAAGATTACACACACACAATAATGGCCTAGAGTCTCTGTCTGATGGTTAAGAAGGACTCTTTTTATTTACAGCATACTGTTTTTACACCAGAGTGACATCATATCTCAGGGCCTGATTTCAGACCCCATGCCTCATGTTCCATAACATCATGAGTACTTGTCAATGCCTTTGATCCCAAGGAGTCACAGATTTGCTAATGCACATGCAAATCCTGCCTAAGGCCAGGTTTCAGTGTAAACAGACAGGCAGGCAATTTAACACAAAAGAAGCCACAGGTGGCCTCCCTTTTACCCACACAGTACAATAAAATACCTTATTTTTTCATCTCAAGAACGTCTTCCATCTATTTTGTCCTGGTAATAGAATCAAAACAACACTGAGAATGCTGTACTATTCGGTAACACTCTATTTCTCAGTATCGTTCATTGTCTCAGACCTTATGTATATGATAAACCTATTTACTTTTGCTCTTCATATTTGTTTTTTTTAATTTTTATTTATTTTTGTATGTGTATGAATGTACTGTCTGCATGCAAGTCTGTGCACCCGTGTCATGCAATGCCGCAGAGGTCAGAAGAGGGTCTCAGATTCCCCTGGAACAGGAGTTCTCCTGGAATTGTTCTCAGCCGCCATATGGGTGCTGCGGATCGAACCCAGGTCTTCTGCAAGAGCAGTCGGTGCTCTTAACCACTAGGCCATCTCTCCAGCCCCTACTTTTGCTCTTTGAATGAGTGAATTGACAATACATAAGCCCTTAATAGTGAGTACATAGGTGGATTAACAGATGGATGGTAAATGTGAAAGTAACTATGGATTATTAGCTAGATCCTTAACCTATAGTGAGTGATGGACACTTGATAGAGAATGATGGCTTTATCTTTCTGACATGCTTTTGTCTATGAAGGGTAAATATGACATTGAAAGTGCTGATAATGATTATTCAGAATGAAAAACACAAAAACGCGAAAGCCTCATTTTCTTGATTACCAGTTTTCAGATTGATGTGATTTTGACATAAAATATTTCTACTTGGTGCACATCTCAAAATATCTTGTACTAATTTAGCCTTTCATTCAAGCTTTTATAAGATTTTTTTATTCATCAGAAGAAAATTTGTTGTAAGAGAAGATACCTTGGTACATTTTGTGTGGCTGTAACAGAATACCACAGACTAGGTAATTAAGAATGAATAGAAGTTTATTCTGCTCCTGGTTCTGGAGGCTAGGAGATTCAAGATAAGGGCTCACTACTGGGTGAAGGTTTCATTTTGTGTCAACCAGAGCAGAAGGACAAGAAAGCATGGTCAATGCAGAACATAAGGGAGCTCAAATTTACTTTTATCATAAACCTACTCCTATGATAATAGCATTTATTGTTCCAACCAGGAGGACAAAGCCCTGGAGACATATCACCTCTTTAAGGTCCTTCCTCTCAACCACGTTGAATTGGACACTAAGTTCCCAACAAGTGAACTTATTTAAACACTTGTAATTTATCTTTTATTTACCAGTTGCATAACACAAGGGGTCAAGACCAGCCCTACATAGTCATATGATTAGAGAGGAGGGAAGGACAAGAGACTGAGTTCACCAATGGCCAGTGATGTGATCAATCATGTCTACTTAGTGAGTCCTTCATGAAACTCCCTAAGTGATAAACTCCCTAAGTGCCTCCCTAAGAGGCACTTCCAATTTGGTGAACACAGTTATGTACTGGGAAGGTGATATTGGAGAGGGCACAGTGGGTCTGGACCACCTATTGCCTCTTTATTTTGTTCTAATATCTCTTCCTTTGACTCTTCCTCCATGATACCCTTTAAGTATAGTGTTTTTCTGAACTCTGTGAGGTCTTCCAGGGAATTATGCAACTTGAAGAGGAGCTTGTGGGCATCTCTGAATGTTTGGTAACTTAATAGTATGGGCAGCTGAGCATCCCATTTACAGTTAGCATCTGAGAAGGGAGTAGTCTTTTTTCAATGTAACCCTCTCTTTATAGAGTCAGTGGACACTCTGAGCAGTGTCAAGTTTGAATTTTCTTTCTGTATGTGCTATTTTGTTGGAGACTGGAAGAAGTGTCAAGGGAAAAGAACATGCTCTTTGTTGTTGTTGTCAACTCCCCCCCACAGATCCAAATACTACAGATCTTAAAGTTCATTAACTACAATAAATTTCAATTTACAGTCTGTGAAAAAGTGTTTGTGTATGTGTGTGTGTGTGTGTGTGTGTGGATGTGTGTATGTTTGTGAATGTGTGTGAATGTGGTATCATAAAACCTTAAAAGATGGATAGGAGCTCCTGTATTAATATATTTTGCCTGAGTGCATAGCCCTAGGACTTTAGTATTATATTTGGTTCTGAACAGAGAGTAATCCCTTCCACAGTTCCCATGTCTAGTAGTCAATTAAAGAAAGCAGTTTTACCGGTTTTATAAGAGATTACCTCTACAATAGTTGTCTCCAATTTACAGTTGGGGAACGACCTCATCATCGTCATATTTCTCCTTGTTCTATGGGGGGGAAGGCAAGAAAGTCTCTCATATCAGAACCTTTGTGGCACCTAGAAGGTAAGTTTCATTAGGACTCATTATAACTAGTTGTTACATGTAGGATCCACAGAGGGGTTCGATGTTTATGGCAATCTGAGGCTTTTCTTCCTTTGAATGTTCAGATGGGTCAGCCTTTCCGTTGCCACTTTTTGGTACATCCTACTCAATGCAAACCTGTATCTTTTCTTTCTCAGCTGTTAAGTTGGTGACGTTTTGTCCTGTTGGAACAAACAAATCTTTTCCCATAGTTAGTTTTAAGATTTGAATTGCAAGGGTTTGATGAAAAGGTTTCATGTCTTTCTGTATCCCCACAGGAGCTCTGACATCAGCAATGGATTGTTCTACCAGGTGGATGTTGGCCAGGGGATCCAAGGCCCCACAAAAGGTAAGGGCTCCTTGCCTCTAAGTTGGGATACCTACAGGAGGAGAGGCAATAAGACCCTGCTGCCGAAGACCTGACGTTAACATGGGAGGGATGTATTGAGACCACACATGCAAGTGTACAGATGGCCTCTGGAATGCCAGAGAGTGTTACCAAAGGCCACTAAACCAATAAAGCAAATATGGGTCTCCCTGAGTCAAGCAAGACTCCACCGTCAGCACCAGCTACACCTCACCTGCCTGGAAATACTGTGCAGCAGAGGCTGCCATGTGCCTGTATATCCCAAATCTAATTGGCTATTGGCTCTCCCCTTGGAGAAATAACCCATGGCTGATGCCACAAGCTTACATCCTCTACAGGTTAGGAGATGTTATAAGCCACAGTAAGACCCTGTCATATTTAACAGGGGGGAAAATTGTAATTCATGGATTAACATATCCAAACATGTGTCTATGCTAAAGTAACCTACCATAACTATTAGTGCTGCTTAAATACCTATATATCTAATTGCTTGTTCTTCATTAGTAGGATCGAAAGGTTATTCCTGGACAAACTGTCAGCCCATGAAAGGAAACAGCCAGAATTGACCAGAGTCCAAGTCAACAGCTCCAGAGAGAGTGGACTGCTTTACCTCTCATCCACCTGTGCCCCTTTTCTAAGCCTAGGGAACAACCTGCGGAAGAGGGGGCGTGGTAGAATGTAAGGGCTGCGATTGGGGTGAATGGTGAAACTACAGCAATGTAGTCTGGACACTCATTTGATCAACTTGATTGAACAAACAACCTGTCACCCCCCACTGGATGGTGGGGCTGTAGGTGTTTGGGCACAACAGCCTGCAGATAGGTTTTGCATGAAGGATGCTTGTACTCATGGATTATCACTTATAGCTAAAAATGAAAAAAAAAAACTGAGAGAAAGATGCAGGACAGTTATGGCAGAATGCATGATCTGGGAGGGGGTGGGGAGGGAGGGAAAGGGAAATAAGCCTGAACTGAATTGGAAAAAATGTATGAAATGCACAAAGCATCAATAAAAACTAATTAAAAAAAAAAGATGGATAGGAGGAGTGAAAGTAATACTGTCTCTCAATCTCCTAGGGCAGCATTTACTACTTAGTAACTGTATGTGCTAGTATTCCACCCTTCACTTTCCCTCCCTTGTTTTTAAAGGAGTTTCAGACAGCTGTGGTATACATTTTTTTTAATGTATATGAGTGTACTGTCTGCATGTATGTAGGTTGGTGCACCCGTGTAGTGCAATGCTGTGGAGGTCAGAAGAGGGTGTCAGATTACCCCTGGAACTGTTGTTAGAGATGGTTCTTAGCTGCCATGTGGGTGCTGGGAATCAAACCCGGGTCCTCTGCAAGAGTAGTCGGTGCTCTTAACCACTGAGCCAACTCTCTAGCCCTACACTGTTGTAATGTGATGAAGAGTATGAATTAAATGGCTTACTGGGGCTCTAAGTTAATTGGTTGAGATATGGAAAGGAAATTCCTGGGAACTTGGAATGAATGGAGAAATGTGGAGATCTATCTTTTCTTTTTGTAACATATTTTTATTGTTATTAAACTTTTTCATACATCATTTCTCAATCCAATTTAGAGTCATTTCCCTTTCCATGCCCCCTACCCCACCTGAGTTCATGTATTCTGCCATACATGTCTTGCATCTTTTTCTGAATCTTTTCAGAGTTTTTTCAAAGCAGAGGCTTATTGTTTTGGGGAGAACTTCACTGTTTCAGTCATTTTTTTTTCCGGTTCTTTTGTTGTTGTTGTTCTCTCCAACACACACACACACACACACACACACACAAACACACACACACACACACACACACACATATATATATACACACACATATTACCTGCATTGGATGATTTTTCTTTTCTTTTCTTTTCTTTTTTGGCTAAAAGATGTCATGTTTTCCTTAAGGAATTGTTTGAAGGCTCCTCCTTGGCAAGCCCAAACAACCAGCAATCCTGCTCTTGTGCTCCACACTGGAGTCTTTCCTTCCCATGGTCACCAAATGAGGTCCAGTAAGCACCACATCCTGTCTTGATCTTCATGTACTGGTCTCTGTGATACAGCCTGGGGAGTCCAACAATATACTCTGAAGAGGCTGAAATCCCAGTAGCTGGTCAGTCCACAAGTTGGATGTCTCAATAGTCCCCATCTGGCATTAATTGTTTGGAAGATTCTTGGAGAGACATGAGGCTTCAGTCCATATTGGAGGGTTAAAAAGCTGTCTTTGAAGGATGGCAAAAGCACTGGCAGCCACAGAGTAGATGCACTTGCCAGTAAGAATTGAAGACAGGCAAAACAACTGTGCTCTCTCTTTTTTTTTCTTTTTGTCTTTTTACCAAGATCTCAAGTTTATATCTGAAGTACTATTCCTCACGCCTTGCTGATTATTTATTTCTGGTTATACTTTCCTTTTGGATGCTTAAGTCCACACAGTTAGCCCAGATTAACCAACGTTTTTGTTTTCTCAAGGTCAGTTGAGGATCTGGTCCTCAGGGGTCACTTGGGAAGGGGGAGCCCCTGGCTCCTTTCAGCTTTTCATTTACCAGTTCCATCTACTTGAGGACTAAATCAGGTCTTGCTAGACCAGGCTTCCCTTTTTGAAGTATGAGCAGACTTTCCTCTTTATAGACTGGACACTGGCTGAAGTCCTATTAGTGGATCTCCAAGACCTCCCTACAGAGGAAGACTAGTGACCCTCATTTGCAGGACATTTCAAGAGATGCCCCCATGCATAGTCCCCTGGGACTTAGTTGACTTCTGAGGGCAAGGAACAAAATTATCCCTTAGGTCCCTCCGCCAAATTAGTATGGGCATTAAGTATGGTCATTCAGCACCCAGAAAGGCTAAGTTACACCAGCCTGATACATCACAACTATACTAAAATTATGTCTTCTGAAAAAAAATTGTATGTTATTTCCATGTAATCTTTCTTGATTCACATTTTTCCATTTTGATTTTATATTACTCTAAAATATGCTTACATACCCACCATCATATACCAAAAATCCAAAGTCTGAAAATAAATGGTAGGTTAATTCTAGAATCTGTCTAGGAATTCACAATATAAGAGCACAGTTGTGTTCATATCACAAGGAATATAACATTTATGTTGCTCAGTTTGCCTTACAACTAGGTATTTGGTGCTAGCATCCACAGATGAGGGATACCACTCATTGTTTGTTTTTTCTGGGACTGTGTTACTTCACTTAACATAATATCTTCTAGTTCCATCCATTTACCTGCAAAGTTTGTGATGTCATCCTTCTTTCCTGCTGCATGGAACTCCGTCCTGTAGATGTACCACAATTTCTTTATCCACTCATCAGTTGAGGGGCACTTGGGTTGGTTCCAGCTCTTTGCTATTGTGGAGAGAGCTGCAATTAACATGGTTGTGCATCTATCTCTGCAGTAGGATGAGTCTTGTGGGTATACACCCAGGAGTAGTAATGATAGTTCAGGTGGTAGGCTCATTTTGAGTCTTTTTAAGGGGTTCTCCACACTGGGAGAGCCATCTTTTCAAGTACACTGACAGCTGAAAAAAGCATTCAGCCCAATGTTTAGCAGTGGCTTTAGAGCAATGAGTGAAAGCTCTCTTAGCATAGTCTCATTGTTTCACGAATTTTTAAAAAATATTTTCAATATTATTTTGAGGATGTTAGATCTCAGAACTGGAGATTCGGACCTGAGTCCTCTGTAAGAGCAGACAGCGCTCTGAACCACAGAGCCGTCTCTGTAGCCCGTCATGAACTTTTTTCAATTTATGAAATTATAGTGAAATTGTCTGACAAATATGTTTGAGAGAAGACTTACATGTGATCAGTGTGAATCTCAGATAATATCTAAGGACAGAGCTATGGACTAAAACAAACCAGTCATTTTTCTGTAATAAATTTGTGTTGGCACCGAGGATAGTTGTAGCTACTTTGGGATGGCCAGAGCCAACCCAGAGTACTGTGCCATTTCAAGAGCTGTATAGAGTGAGATAGTCAAGGGGACAGAGTGCCCAGGGGAGAGCACTAGGGTGAAGGAGGGGTAGCTGAGAGCTGTGAGGACATGGACCTAAGGGCAGATTCAAAGCCTGAATTGTTATGCTAAGACAACAGTTGTCTTAACGAGTTGAGTTCTTTAAAGGGCCACGTGTACATGGACAGACTAGCTAAGTCTAGTTAATCTCAGAAACAGTATTATAAATAATGGATTATAAATAATACTGAGAGGTGAAAGCCAACTTAAATTGTGAAAGACTTTACTGACAGAGAAATTTAAAATTTGCATGAATTGCTTCATGGGTAGCTCCTCACTGCTGGGAATTTCAAGCAGAGGCTACATGATAGAAAGGAAGCTAGGAGATGCCATTTGAATTCCTGTTCACTACATTCCCAGAATTTTGTTCGATAACATTGAGCCACATTAAAAGCAAAGAATGACATTTATAATTTAGCCAGCTTTGAAAAATCAAATTTGTTTTTAATCATATATTAAATCCCCTCCAAAAAACAGGAGAACCTGACAAACTGGTTGAGGGCATCTCTGTGAGTCTATGAACCTTCACGTTTTTCAGCTGATCCCTTGTGAACCGTCCACTGCTTTTGTTTCACCAAATCCCTGTTATTAGTGACTGATCATACATAAAGAGCTTTGCCTTTGGATATATGTAATTGATTATTTTATTCGCTTCAGTTTTTACCTCTCTAGTCATTTAGCCTTAAAGGAGATTAGAGAACAGTTATTGAGGCAGCACACTGCTATTTGTCTACCTAGTATTTATTTTCTCCTTTCTTATTTGCTAACAAAAGCCTGATTTTATGTCCCGCTCTAAGGCAGATAACTATGTTCCAGGCTCCCTTGCAGCTAAAGGAACTCTTGCAATGCTCTTGTAGCTAAAGGACTCTTGGAAAATTCTATTTCACAGTCTACTCTTATTTTGAAATTGTATTTGTGGCGAGCTAAAATAGCCATCTTGAGGCCATAGAGGGGAAGCTGAGAGGATTTTAGAGATATTGCTGAGCTACTGAACAAATACCAATGGGTATTTTCTAGGTGAGAGAATAATAAGTAACCTATTTATTTAAGTCACTGCATTGAAGTTTTCTGCTACTTGTAAGTAAAAGTAATCTGACTAATAATTTTCCTATGGCTTTTTTTTAATATTCATGCCTTATGGGATCCGTCATCACATATAAAGGTAAATGAGACATGGGTCCTTCTTGCAGCCTGAATCTTAATTTAACTTAAGAAGTCATGCAGCCCCTTAATGAGAAAGGTTGTGTTTGACTACTTGTTCCCACTCCCTGTCCCAGGAGAACTGTGGCTCGATCCACGGGAGCGACTGGGGGCAACAGTATCAGGAATAATTGCCGGGATCACCTTGGCACCCAAGTTCTGCTCTCATTGCGCACATCTCTGAAGGTTGTTGAGGCCTTCAGACTTGGCATTTAGCTGTTGAGAAGGAAGAGGTATGGGTGATGTTTACATTTGCTTGATGAGAACTTCGAATGGCATGAATTTTCTGTGTCCTTCATTTAGCTTTGTTTATTTAAAAGGTAAGTTACCACTGTAAACTGTGACTAAGATATTTAGACATTTCTATTTAAAACCCATCTGCTCACTCTGTAAAATTCATTTTTTGAAGTGACAATTTATTCCCAAATACCTTTATGATTGTGTATTAATATTTTCAGGGATGATGATATGCATATTCTTTTCAAAACTATGTAAAACTATGTCTTTAAAAATAACCTCTGTTTAAAAAATCTTTAAATAGGAAAAAATACTCAAAAAAGAACTACAGAAAATGTTCATTTAATGACATTGAGTATTGGAATTTTATGTGATCAAAAGAATCTTCTATGTCTCTGACTTTATTCTAATTTTATTACAATCAGGAAGCATTATTTTCATACCCTATAAAGAACAAATGTGAGGAATTATGTACCAAGTCATGACAAATGAATTGACATAGAAACAGAAGAACCATTTTCAATGTGTTTATATAAATAGATCTGTATAATTATCATTAAGCATCATAAGCACACACTGCTTAAAAAGAACAGTTCTATTTACTCAAATTGAAGTTGGATTTTATTACAATATACAGCTCAAGTTAGGCTGAATTATGAAGAGAACGAGATAATGATGACATCGAAGCCATCATATTCAGCATGTCTATTTGCTATGTGTCTGTGAATTAATACCTACATATCAAGTGCAGTGTTACCTTTCCAATGCTTTGGTGTCCATAACCTAAAAATACTGATGCTCGCTTCTGAGACTTTGAAAATGGAGAAAAGGGAAATTTCATTTATCCTTTTAATATGATAGATTCCATCCTTCCCATGAGGAAGTCTTTCCCCTGAATATAAAATCCTTAATTCTTGGGGGCTGGAGAGATAGCCTAGCGGTTAAGAGCACCGACTGCTCTTACAGAGGACCCGGGTTCGATCCCCAGCACCCACATGGCGGCTAAAAACCGTCTGTAACTCCAATTCCAGGAGAACTCCAGTTCCAGGGGAATCCGAGACCCTCTTCTGACCTCCGCGGCACTGCACGACACGGGTGCACAAACCTACATGCAGACAGTACATTCATACACATTCAAAAATAAATAAAATTAAAAAAAAATCCTTAATTCTTAAATCCATAAAATGGCTATGAGAAGATAGTGTGTATTTTAGATTTTGAAGTCTCAGTTTTAATTTGCAAAGGTGATGATGTTTCTGGGAATGGTGGCACACAGTAATTCCAACACTTGGGAGGCTATAGCAAGGCCTCAAGTTTGGGTCATCCTGGGTTATATGGTTAGAATCTGCTTCTGAGAAAAATAAAGAGAAAGAATAAAGGAAGGAAGGAAGCAAGGAGATGAGAGAGAGGAAAAGTGTGATACAAATATTTTATTGAACTACCTACTCAACAGTCATAGACTCTCATTTGAGGTACAAAGGTGATCATGGAATGGATCCTCACCTGTCAGACATTCAACGCTGGGGAAACTGTTCCATGGAGGAAAAGCAGGAAACCCAAGTTCATAAGAAATAGGGGAAGAAAAGGAGCTATGCTAAGAGTGAAGATGTGCACTGAGTGACTGAAGGCGACCCATTAGAAGACGAGAATAGGAAACAGCATGGCGAGGAATGCGGGGAGGAGGCCGACACTTCAAAGGAGGGTAGCTGTCTCCTTCAAGGTTAAACAGGCATGCTGGATGAGGATTTAAAGATCCTCATTCCCAGTGTATTACTTCTGCTGCTGTGATAGGATACCATGACCAGAGCAACTTCTAGAAGAGAGGGTTTATCTGGATTTATGTTTCTAGAGGGAGAGTCCGTATGGCAGAGAAGGTTTTGCAGGAGGCTGAGAGCAAACAGGGGCCAGAGATAGAAGCTAGAAATGGGGCCCTGCTATGAGCTCTCACAGATCACCCCAGCGACATGCTTTCCCCGGGAGACTACAGCTCTTGGGGATTCTGTGACCGCCTCAAACAGTGCCAATGGACTGGGGATACTGTGGCCTATGAGGGATATTTCTCATTTAAACCACCACACCCAGATTATTGTCTTATTTACTAAAATAGGCAGTTTCACAGATGCAGAATTTCATCACTATCCAAAGTTTAGTAATATCTAGGCATAGTTGGGCATAATTGTAATTATGATCTCATCTAAATTCTTGAGTGGTATAGAAAGGAAGATTGTGAGTTCAAGGCCAGTCTGAGCTATGTACTAAGCTCTGTCTTAGATCTTAAAAGGAAAGTTTAGTAATGCACACTTTATTTTTTATGTTTTTAAGATCTTTTGGGGCTTTGGGAAAGAGTCTCGCTGTGCAGCACTGGCTAGCTTTGGGGCAGGGTCTCCCTGTGTAGCACTGGCTGGCCTTGATGCTCACTATGTGGACCATCCCTAGCCAGCCTCTATCTCCTAAAGATCTGCCTGCCTCTGCCTCCTGGGTGCTCGAATGAAAGTTATGCACTACCATGTCCAGCAGTAATAATATACTTTGTATCCCTCAGTAAAAGTAGCATATTCTATTTCCAATGCTTTAATGGGGCTCATTGACCCCAATCCTCCATCTTGGCCAGGCTCTACTGCATTTTTCGGCATGGAAGGAAGGGTTCACTGTGAACAGAGTATAATTGTTTGTGTGGGCATGCTTATATATGTGCTCACCTGTCCTTCACTCAGGCCAAATTTTTATTTTCTCTCAGAATGAGGTCACATATTAGAGACCTCTTTGCTATTCCTGCGAGTATCCAACTGCCAATCATGTGGCAGCTCCTACTTTTTCTGTCTTTATTCTTGGAAAGTTGAGCCCTTTACACAGTTAGGTTAGTCGAGGGTAGTCCTTTCCAATAAGCCAATGTCCTTCCATTTTTTGGCAAAATTATCCATCCTCTCTAAAGCCAAATGACCCTATTACTTCCATTATAGTGAATATTAACTCTCTTCTGGTACCTTCCACCCTGAGCCCAGAGATGTTAAATGCTGATCAGAGCACCCTGGGCACAGAAACATTCCATGATGTTAAAATGCTTGCTCAGCCAGAATTTAAAGCATTAGTTTTTCTCAGGATGCTGTTTCCTCAGCTTGTTCTGTGCCAAAACTGACTTTTTTTCTAGACCCTGTATTTCATGGGGTCAGAAAGCAAGCATTTCCAGATCTGTAAGCATCCTTCTTTCTTTGAGAATCAACTCTCTGAATTCTGTCCCCTCGACCCTCCTCTGTACATGGGTATAGTTATGCTGTCTTCTAGCTCCCTGAGTACCCCCATCAGTATCCCCAGGTAGGACTAACCTAGGATAAGAATGTGACTGCTTCCCCTGACTGCACAGACAGTAGTTATTACCATTTTGAGCAGAGCAAGGAGTAAAGCCATTTCTAAGTGACACCATGTGTGTTTTCAAGAGCAAGCTGTATGCTGAGTGACAGATCCCAGGGCACTTTCCAGCACAGCTCTGGGGCTCCAGGGAAGCAGAAGACTTTTCAAACAATTGCAACTCTATTCAGGTAGGATCTTAAACTCCTAGACCACGAAAAGAAAAAGGAGTTGTTTCAGGTTGCCCCCAGGGCTCAGGTGGTGTAGTGCAACATGACAGCATTTTTAAAAAGAGCAAGAATATTCCGGCTAGTCAGGCAATAGCTGGCTGCAAATGAAAAAATCTTTTTGATAATAATAGCATTATTAATAAATTAAACCCAGAGAGTTCCTGAAAGCTCTGGTAACAAAGCACAAATACAGTAGAATTTTTGGTGACTGGGACTCAAACTACTTTTCTCCCTAGTTTCAACTGTTTGTGAATCTTGCTTTTCTCTCCTGGTTGACGTTCTGTGTGTTAGACCTGACCTATGAGGAGAGTTCTTTGCTCTTCATTTCTGCCAGCTGCAGGAGTTCTTTCTGGAAAATGTGCTTGCTTCATGCCTTTTAATGACCAAGAGGTAAATGCTGGGGGGAAGGAGAAAACCAGCTCATTCAGAAGCCAGAAGAGTTTGGGTCAGCAGAGCAGAGAAACTGGTCCAAGTGTCTGCTTTGACTCTCTCCAGCTCTGCCTTTATTACCCAGCAGCCAGTTGGGGGACTAAGGTGTCAGGGTGACAGGAAGTAGGCAGACTGTTCTCTTTCCTGAATGTAAGATTTAACTCTGACATACATAGCACTTGCCTAGAAAATGAATGTCCTAAGCAGACAACTAAAAATCTTGAACTTTGAATTTTGATCTCATCTCTGATTTAATTCAGGAAAGTCATAGCTAAAAAGAGACTGGGTATAGCCGTGTGTGGTGAGGTCCGGGAGAGCACGGCAGTGCGCTCACAGCGAGTAGACACCCTCCTCATAGCTGTCCTGTAGGATGCACTATCTCTCCCAGGCAGACTCAAACTTTAATATTTATCCTGTTTGCATAGTAAAATCCTTTCTCTGTCTTGGAACCTTGGAAGCTTTTACTGCCTCGTTTTCCTAAGGAGTCAAAACACCTGGTAGTCTTTGTCTTTCAAATCATGTTATTAAGCAAGGGACACACATTTCTGGCGACAGCTATTACTGAGAAGGTGATAACTTAGGATAAAAACAAATTTGGAAGAAGAGCTCAAAGTGACAAGAATCCAGGTCTATATTTAACAAAAGTCACTTTGCTGATTTACCCTATGAGGCGGAGGCTTTAGATAAGGGAGAATCACTGTTGCTAATCACATTCAATAGTTGCTTGTGTGGAACCTTGAGCTAGTTTATTTTCTTATGCCAATCTTTCTGCTTCCAGGTCAAACCAAAGTTTTATAAATTTTTGCTTCTCAGAGCAGAAACTCAGACCCAGCTCAGGCCGCTTGCCACACTATTGTGAGCCTTTAAGACAAGAGATAGGTATCCAAGCAAAGAAGCAGACTTTGGAAAGCTAGCTAGATGAGCAGATGGAAGACACTGTCCCAGAGTCTTTCTCCTTGGAGCCAAAGAGGGAGTTTAGAAGGGAGGTTTAAGGAAGTTAAACCTTAGTTTAACTTCCTTAAAGAAAGTTATGGAGTTGCCAACAAAGTTGGACTGTCGGGGAAAGGCATCCTTAGGGCTGTCTGTAGGAGACCTCCAGAAGTTGCTGCTACTCACTTTCTTGTTAGCATAGTGGCCATCTCTGTGAGCTTGCAATCATTGGCATGCAGTTAATCTGGGTGCAGTTTGACCTTTCTGACCTAATACTCCAATTTGCCACCTTGTACTGCCTACAGAAATGAATATAAAAAGCTGACCTTCAATTCTTACATTCTTTTCTGCCATAACTATCCTGCATCTTTCTCTTTTTTATGTTTAGGAATTCACATTTTTGTCCTTTAATTTTATATTACTCTAAAATATGTATATATACTTTCCATTCATATACAGTAATTACCGAGTCTGAGAGTAAGTGGTAGATCAATTCTAGAGCTCATTAAGAGATTTACATGATAACAACATAGTTGCTTTCAGATAAACAGAAATATAACAATAATGTTGTTCAGCTTGACTTTCATCTGGGGATTTGGTGTTATCCACAAATGAGGGACACCATTCACTGCTTGTTTTTCTGGTGCAGTGTTACTTCAGTTAACATAATGGCTTTGAGTTCCATCTATTTACCTGCAAAGTTCATGTCATCTTTCTTTACCACTGAGTACTACTCCATTGTGTAGATGTACCACATTTTTGTCATCCACTCATCAGTTGTGGGGCATTTGGGTTGGTTCCAGCTCTTCACTATTGTGAAGAGAGCTGCAATAAACATGGCTGTGCATGTATCTTTGTAGTAGGATGAGTCCTGTGGGTATACACCCAGGAGTGGTATGGCTGGGTCAGTTGGTAGGCTCATTTTGAGTCTTTTAAGGGTTTTCCACACTGCTTTCCATAATGGTTGTACAAGTTTACATTCCCACCAGCAGTGGATGAGTGTTCCCCTTTCCCCACAACCATTCTAGCATTTGGCGTCTTTTGTGTGCTTGATCTTAGCCAGTCGTTTCAGAGTGAGATGATATCTGAGAGTGGTTTTAATTTGTATTTCCTTAATTATGAATGATGTTGAACACTTTTTAATATGTTTCTCAGACATCTTTACTTCCTCACTGGTGAAGTCCCTGTTCAGTTCCATCTTTTGAGTAGGTAATTTATTTTTTTCTTTGTTTTTCAAGTAGTCTATATATTCTTGACATTGATGCTCTGTCAGAGGAATCACTGTTGAAGATTTCCTCCCACTCTGTGGGTTTTCTCTTAACTTCCTTGATTGCTTCTTTTGCTGTACAGAAGCTTTTGAGTTTGATGAGGTCCCATTTGTCAACTTTTGACCTTATTTCCTGTGCAGCTGCTGTCTGATTTAGAAAGTCTTTTCCTACACCTATGTCTTGTAGGTTGTTACCAACTTTTTCTTATATCATCTTCAGGGTTTCAGGTTTTACGTTGAGATCTTTGATCCACTTGGAGTTGATTTTTGTACAGGGTAAGAGGTAGGGGTTTGATTTTGTTCTTCTACAAATGGTGATCCAGTTTTGCCAGCACCATTTGCTGAGGATGCTATCCTTCTTCCATTGAATTTTTTTTCCCCTTTGGCAAATATGAGGTGGCAAATATGAGCTCAAGTTTGGATCTTCAATTTTGTTCCATTGGTCAGGGTGTCTGTTTTTGTGCCAGTACCAAGACTGTCTTTATAACTATGACCCTGTAATATAGCTTGAAGTCTGGTAGAGCAATCCCCCCTGTATTGCATTTTTCACTCTGGGTTGCTTTAGCTCTTCGGGGTCTTTTGTTTTTCCATATGAATTTAAGGATTTTTTTCTCCAAGTCTGTGAAGAAGTTCATGGGGATTTTGATTGGGATTGCGTTGAATCTGTATATCAATTTGGGTAAAATGGACATTTTTACTATATTAATTTTTCTAATCCATGATCATGGGAGATCTTTCCATCTTTCAATGTCATTTTCAATCTCCTTCAGGAGTTTAAAATTTTTGTTGTAGAGATCTTTGGTATCTTTGGTTAGGTTTGTTCCCAGGTATTTTATTATTTTTGAGGCTATTGTGAGTGGCAAGATCTTCTTATATTCCTTCTCTACTTGTTTATTGTTGGTGTAAAGAAAGGCTACTGATTTTTCTAGGTTAATTTTGTATCCTTCCACTTTACTGAAACTCTTAATCATTTCTAGAAGTTTTCTGGTGGAGTTTTTAGCATCCCGTAAGTAAACTATCAAATCATCAGCAAAAAGGGATAGCTTAACTACTTCTTTTCTGATTAGTACTTCTCTAATCTCTTTCTTTGTCTTATTGCCCTAGCAAGCGTTTCAAGCACTATGTTAAAGAGGAGTGGCGATAAGGGTCAGCCTTGCTGGGAAATGATTCCAATTTTTCTCCATTTAGGATGATGTTGCAGTGGGTTTGCTATATATGGCTTTGATCATGTTGAGGAATGTTCCCTTCAGTCCAATTCCCTCTATAACTTTAAACATGAAGGGATGCTGGATCTTGTCAAAGGCTTTTTCTGCATCAATTGAGATGTTTGTGTGGTTTTTGTCTTTCAGTCCATTTATGATATTTATTGATTTACATAAGTTGAACTGTCCCTGAAGCTCTGGTATGAATCCTACTTGGTCATGATGGATGATCTTTTTGATGTGGGTCTGTATGTGATTTTGTTGAGAATTTTTGCATTTTGTTCATCAATGAGATGGGTGTATAGCTTTCTTTTTTGGTTGTATCTTTGCCTGGTTTTGGTATTAGAGTGATGCTGGCTTCATGGAAGGAATTTCGGAGAATTCCCTCTGTATCCTTCTGAACAGATTGAGTGGTAATGGTTGTATGACCTCTTTAAATGTTTTATAGAATTCTGCTGTGAATCCATCTGGGCCTGGGCTCTTTTTTAGTTGGGAGATTTTTTTATTACATCCTCAATTTCCTCAAATATTATGGGTCTGTTTAAACTGTCAGTCTCTTCTTGGTTAAGCTTTGTTGGTTCCCAGGATTTCAAATGTTCATCCATTTCTCTTAGGTTTTCAAATTTAGTGGAGTATAGGCTTTTGAAGTATTCCCCTATGGTTGTCTGGATCTTTTCTTTGTCTGTTGTGATGTTTCCCCTTTCATCATGAATGCTATTGATTTGGAGTTGTTCCTTCTTTCTTTTGGTTAACTGGGCTAGAGGTCTGTCTATTTTATCTTTTCAAAGAACCAGCTTTTAGATTCATTGATTGTATGTATTGTTTTCTTTGTTTCTATTTCATTGATTTATGCTCTGATTTTTATGATTTATTCCTGTCTGTTGGGTTTAGGGTTCATTTATTGTTGTCTCTCAAGTGTTTTTAGCTGCAATGTTAGATCGTTTATTCCCTTTCAGGTTTTTCTTTTTTTTTGATGTGCATTCTTAGGGCTATAAATTTCCCTCTCGAGACTGTTTTAAAGTATCCCACAAGTTTTGTTGTTGTGTTGTATTTTTTTTTAATTCAGTTCCATGAATACTTTTATTTCACTCTTTATTTTTTCCCTGACCCATTCATTATTCAGGATTTTGTTGTGTAGTCTCCGTGTGTTTTTGTAGCTAGTTGGGCTTATTCTGTTGATCATATTGAACTTTATTGCACTGTAGTCTGATAGAATGCACAGAATAATTTCAATCAATTTTTGTATTTGTTGAGATTTCTTTTGTGCCCCAGTGCGTGGTCGATTTTGGAGAATGTTCCATGAGGTGCTGAGTAGAAAGTATATTCTCTGGTGTTTGAGTGGAATATTCTGTAAATGTCTGTGAGGTCCATTTCGTGTATTGTATTGTTCAGTTCTGATGTCTTTCTGTTCATTTTTCGTCTAGTTGATTTATCCAAGGGGTTCAGTGGGGTGTTGAAGTCTCTCACTATTAGTGTGTTTGGATTAATCTGTGTCTTGAGGTCCTGCAGAGTAGTGTTTATAAAGTTAGGTGCACCAGAGTTTGGTGTATAGACATTCAGGATTGTGAAGTCTTCACAGTTAATTGTTGCTTTGACAAGGATGTAATGGCCCTCTTTGTCTCTTCTGAATTAGTTTTACTTTGAGATCTATTTTGTCTGATATTAGAATAGCCACTCTGGCTTGTTTCTTGGTACAATTTGCTTGGAACATTTTTTTTCCATCCTTTCACTCTAAGGTGGTGTCTGTTTTTGAGGGTGAGATGGGTTTCTTGTAGACAGCATATAGAAGGATTCTGTTTCCTAATCCATTCTCCCAGTCTATGTCTTTTGATTGGGGAGTTTAGATCATTAGTATTTAAGGTTATTATTGAGAGATGTGTGTTGCTTCCTTTCATCTTATTTTTTGTTTGCATTCTTGGTCTAGGTTTGTATTTACTCTATTATGCTTTTGTTGATTTCTCTCTTTAATTGCTTAGGGATAGTTGCTCCTTTCCTCTATTCTTTGGATTGCTTCAAGGATTTTCTGAAGTGTTGGTTTCTCAGACATGTATTCTTTCATCTTGTTCATGTTGTGAAAGATTTTTCTTTCTCCTTCAAGTATAACTGACATTTTTCCTGGCTATAGCAGCCTGGGTTGGCAACTAAAGTCGTTTAGCACAAGGAATATTTTGGACCATGTTATTCTAGCTTTCATAGTTTAGACTGAGAAGTCAGCTGTGATTCTGATGGGTTTCCCCTTATGTGTAACTTGTTTTTCTCTTGTGGCTTTAAGTATTTTGTCTTTGTTTTGAGCATCTAGTGTTTTAACAATTATATGTTGTGGGGAGTTTCTTTTCTGGTCCTATCTATTTGGTGTTCTGTGTGCTTCTTGTATTTGTATGGGATTATCTTTTTTCAGTTTGGGGAAATTTTCTTCTATTATCCTGTTGAAGATCTGGTCAATAGTGTTGTCTTGGGATTCTTCTCCTTCTTCTATCCCTATGGTTTGGTCTTTTCACAGTGTCCCACATTTCCTGGTTGTTCCACTCTTGTGTTTTTTTTTTTTAATTTTTCATAGTCATTATTTGAGCTTTCTAGTTGCTCCATATTATCCTGTAGGTCTGATATTCCTTTTTCTGCTTCTTCCATTCTGCTTCTGAGGCTTTTTACCATCCTTTCTTTGTGGTTGCATGAATGTTCAATATCCTTTTTCATTTCATCCTGTGATTTCTTTACATTTTCCACTTCCCTCTGGAGCCTGTCATTCTCATCTTCTAGCTCCTTGGTTCATTGGTAATTTTCTTTTTTCATTTTGGCCTGGGATCTTTTCAGTGTTTCCACTTCCTTCCAGAGTTTGTCATTATCTCCCTCTAGGTTCTTCTTGAGTTTTTCATTCTCTTCCCTTAGTTCTCTACTTTCTTTGAATATGTCTACAGTTGTTATTTTAAGGTCAGTGTCTTGGCGTCTTTCCTCGGAGATCTCATCATAGGGAACTTCTGTAGGGTTGGTAGAGTTAGGTGTGGATTTATTATGAGCTTTTCCCTTGTTGTTTTTCCTTTGTGTCTTTGGCATGTGGGTTTGTCTGTTTATTTGTTTCTTTGAATTATGGCACCTCAGTGTTGGCTGCACAGACTAATATCACCAATGCTCCACCTGTTAGATCCTCTGCACTAGAGCCCCACCAGGTTGATGACTGCCTGTATTTTTTAAATGTTTCTTTTTTACTTTTGATCTTAGAATTTGATCTTTAAGTTTTATGAAATGATTCTTCATTACCACCTTCCTCTTGTTGTGAATCAGGAGCATCATGGGATTGAAAACCATTGGGGTAGAGATAATAAAGGTCATTGTAGGACCTAGAAGATATTGTAATCTTTGAGAGTAATAGGAAAACCTTCTCACAGAGGAAAAAAAAAGACTCTCAGGATGTGTGAACATACCAGGATTTGAGGCCTGCAAAGCTGCAGCTATGAACAACTGGACCTTCCTCATTCTGCATTGATTGACATAACCATGTAGTTTTTGTCTTTCAGCCCATTTATATGCTTTATGACATTTGTTGATTTGGATGTGTTGAACCATCCCTGCATCTCTGGTATAAATGTGACTTGGTTATGGTGAATAATCTTTTTGATGTGTCCCTGTATGTGGTTTGCAAGTATTGGGTTGGGAATTTTTGCATCTATGTTCATTAATGAAATGGGCCTATACTTTTCTTTTTTGGTTGTATCTTTGCCTGGTTTTGATATTAGAGACATGCTGGCTTCGTAGAAAGAATTTGGGAGATCTCCCTTTGTTTCTATCCTTTTGAACAATTTGGGTAATAGTGGTTGTAAGTCCTCTTTAAATGTTTTATAGAACTCTGCTGTAAATCCATCTGGACCTGGGCTTTTTTAAGTTGGGAAGTTTTGAATTACTATTTCAATTTCCTCATTTGTTATGGGTCTGTTTAAGCTGTCAATATCTTCTTGAGTAAGCTTTGGTGAATTCTAGGATTTCAGATATTTATCCATTTCTCTTAGGTTTTCAAATTTATTAGAGTATAAGTTTTTAAAATATTCTCATATTGTCTGAATCTTTTCAATGTTTGTCATGATGTTTCTCTTTTCATCTTGAATTCTGTAGTTTTGGAGTTGCTCTTTCTTTTTGTTTAAAGATTTTTAAAATTTTATTTATTTTGTATGTGTATGAATATACTGTCTGCATGTAGGTCTGTGCACCCGTGTTGGGCAATGCCGTGGAGGTCAGAAGAGGGTGTTGGATTCCCCTGGAACTGGAGTTAAAGACAGTTCTTAGCCACCATGTGGGTGCTGGGGATTGAACCTGGGTCCCCTGCAGGAGCAGTCTGTGCTCTTAACCGCTAGGCCATCTCTCCAGCCCGAGTTGCTCTTTCTTTCTTTTGGTTAACTGTTATAGAAGTCTATCTATCTTGTTTATCCTTTCAAAGAACCAGCTTTTGGATTCATTGATTCTTTGTATTGTTTTCTTTGTTTCTATTTCATTGAGCTCTGCTCTAATTTTTGTTATTTTTGTCTTGTCTTTTGGGTTTAGGATTCAGTTGTCTCTCAAGTGTTTTTAGCTGCAGTATTAGATCATTTGTTTGCTCTCTTTCTGGTTTTTTTTTGGGGGGGTGAGTTGGTGTTTTCCTTTTCTGATTTTTTTTTTGAGACAGGGTCTCCCTTTAGTCTCAGTTGGTCTGGAGCTCACTCTGTAGACAATGGGGCCTTGAACTCATAGAGATCTCCCTGCCTCTGCCTCCCTAGTGCTGGGATTAAAGGCATGTACCACCATGCCTGGTACTAAAGATATGGTTTTTAGCCACCACGTGGGTGCTGGGAATTGAACCTGGGTCCTCAGCAAGAGCAGTCAGTGCTCTTAACTGCTGAGCCATCTCTCCAGCCCCTGGTTTTTTTTTTTTTTTTGTTTTTGTTTTTTTTTTTTTTTTTTTTTAGTGTAGGCACTTAACAAAATCCAGCATGCTTAAAGTCGCAGAATTGGACTGGAGGGAACATTCCTCAACATAATGAAAGCCATATACAACAAACTCACAGCCAACATCATCCTAAATAGGGAAAAATTAAAAGCATTTCCCTTAAAATCAGGAACCCGGCTAGGCTGCCCTCTATCACCACTCCTCTTCAATATAGTATTTGAAATGCTTGCTATAGCAATAAGACAAGGAAAGGAAATTAAAGGAGTACTAATTGGAAAAGAGGAAGTTAAGCTATCCCTTTTTGCAGATGATATGATAATGTACCTAAGGGATGCAAAAAACTCCACCAAGAAACTCATAGAAACAATGAAGAATTTCAGTAAAGTGGCAGAATATAAAATTAACCTAGAACAATCAGTAGCCTTTATTTACACCAACAATAAACTAATGATGAAGGAATACAATGAGACCCTCCCATTCACAATAACCTAAAAAAAATTCTTGGAATAAACCTCACCAAAGACACTTAAGATCTCTACAATGAGAACTTTTAAATTCTTGTAGAAGGAGATTGAAAAAAATACCAGAAGACAGAAAGGCCTCCCATGCTCATGGATTGGAAGAATTAATATAATAAAAATATTCATCATACCCAAACTAAAATACAGATTCACTGCAATCCCAATCAAAATCCCCATGAGTTTCTTCTCAGATTTAGAAAAAAAAAATCTTTAAATACATATGGAAAAACAAAAGACCCTAGATAGCCAAATCAACCCTGAGCAAAAAGAGCAACATGGGAGCATAACCACACCAGACTTCAAAACAATATTACAGGGATATAGTAATAAAAACAGCCTGGTACTGGCAGAAAACAGACCCATAGGTCAATGGAACAAATTTGAAGATCCAAAACTGAGCACATGCAATTTCAGCTACCTCATATTTGACAAGGGGGCCAAGAAAACTCAGTGGTGGAAAGACAGCATCTTCTGCAAATGGTGCTGACAAAACTGGATGACAACTTGTAGAAAGATGAAGCTGAACCCCTACCTTTCACTACCAACAAAAATCAATTCCAAATGGATCAAAGACCTCAATGTGAAACAGAAACCTTGAAAATTATAGAAGAAAACATCACCAGTAACCTACAAAACATGGGCATAGGAAAAGAATTTCTAAATCAGACAGCAGCTGCATTGGAAACAAGGTCAACAATAGACAAATGGGACCTCATTAAACTCAAAAGCTTCTGTACAGTGAAAGAAACAATCAAAGAAGTGAAGAGAAGACTCACAGAGTGGGAGGAAACCTTCACAAGTGATACACCTGACAGAGCATTAACATCCAGAATATATAAATTACACAGCAAACAATGGAACAAGAAAACAAATGGCTCTATCAAAAGATGGAGTAAAGAGCTGAATATAGAATTCACAAATGAAGAAGTGAAGATGGCCTAGAAACATCTCAGAAAGTGTTCAGTGTAGCTAATAATCAAGGAGATACCAACTAAAACCAGCTTAAGATTTCACCTTACCTCTGTAAGACTGGCTAAGATTAAGAAAATAAATGAAACCAAATGCTGGAGAGGTTGTGGGGAAAGGGGAACACTAATTCACTGCTGATGGGAATGCAAACTCATGCAACCCCTATGGAAAGCAGTGTGGAAAACTCTTAAAAGAGTGAAAATGAGCCTACCACCTGACCCAGTCACACCACTCCTGGGTATATACCCACAAGACTCATCCTGTTACAGAGATACATGCACATCTATGTTTTTTGCAGCTCTCTTCACAATAGCAAAGAGCTGGAAGCAACCCAAATGTCACTCAAACAACCAATGAATGGTTAAAGAAAATGTGGTACATCTACACAATGGAGTTCTATGCAGCAGTAAAGAAAGATGACATCATGAACTTTGCAGGTAAATGGATGGAACTAGACGATTATGTAATTTAAGAATGTAAAGTTATATTTCTTTTTACCTGCATGCAAATTTGCAGTTAAACTGTGAATCCCCAAATGTATTTTGGAATTAAACTAGATGATAATTATACTAAGTAAAGTAACACAGTCCCAGAAAAACAAAGGATGAATGGTGCCCTCATTTGTGGATGCTATCATCAAATCCCAAGTTGCAAAGCCATCTAAGCATCATCAATGTTATATTTCTTTTTTTTTTTAAATGAAGCAGTGGTACAGTTAAAAGGTGAATCCCTTAATGAGCTCTAGAATTAACCTACCACTTATGTTCCAACTTTGTAATATTGGTATATGCATGGAGGGTATGTATACATATTTTAGAGTAATATACAATTAGAGGGAAAAATGTGAACTCCTAAACACATTTTGGAATTAACTTATTTTCAGTCATCATAATTTAGGTATATGTGATATACCTAAATATATTTTAGAACAATACAAATTGGAGGGAACAACAACAAAAAAAGGACTGGGTCAAAGAACTGACTGAAAAAGTAAATTTCTGCCTCAAACAGTAAACCTCTGCAAAGAAAAACTTTAAAAAGACTGAGAAAAAGATGCAAGACATCTATGGCAGAATGCATGAGCTTGAGTGGGGTGGGGGGCTCGGAAGGAAGAATGGCTCTAAACTGGATTGAGAAATGTTGTATGAAATGCACAGCACTTCAATAAAATATTAAAAAAGAGAAAGACATCATGAAATTTGCAGGTAAATGGGTAGAACTAGAATCTGTTGTGCTAAGTGAAGTAGCATAGTCTTATGACGTATGTTATTCCTCATTTGTGGATCCTAACACCAAATCTTTATATGTAAGTCCAAGTGGGCAATTGGTCAGTAAAGATAATACCACATTGACTGATATCACTATAGATGTACATTGAAGTATATGTCTCTATTTTCCTCAGTTCCAAGATTTAGGGGAAAGAATAAATCTCTTTTTTAAAAGTACATTAAAACATACATTAACTTGCTATGTAATTTAAGAATATTAAGTTATATTTCTTTTTACCTGCATGCAAATTTGCAGTTAAACTGTGAATCTCCAAATGTGTTTTGGAATTAAACTATTGTTTATTTTCAGATTTGTAAATTTGTATATGTAGGGAGTGTAAAAAAACAAATAAATAAACAAACAAATAAATAAATGGGGTTCATAACGGGAGATAATGAATGACAGACAACCCTTTACATTTTACTCCAATTTGAGTTTCCTCTAGCATATACATTTCAAAGAACAAAATTGAATTAAAGCCGTATTTGGTTTTATTTTTGATTCTAGGGTCAAGTAGCACTTCATTCCATAAAATATGATGTTGCTGGGTCTGGTGGTGCACGCCTTTAATCCTAATACTTGGGAGGCAGAGGCAGGCAGATCTCTGTGAGTTCAAGGCCAGTCTGGTCTACATAGTGAGCTCTATGCCAGCTAGGACTAAAGGGAGACCCTGTCTCAAAAATACAAAAAAAAAAAAAATGATGTTTAATTCCAATGAGTTGAGTAGAGGAGGTTGGTTTTGTAGACAGAGAAGGGTTCAAGAAAGGAGAAAACCGAAAACCCACACACAAAGAGGTAATTTTTTTGTAAAGTTCCATGGACAAGGAAAGAGAACAATAGAAAATAACTGATTAGTTATCATCAAGTTACTTCTGGTTGCCTTTTTGTATATAAAGAATAAAAGCAGAGGCTCAATTGTCATGTCAATTACAACCCAGAAATTACCCATTATCTCTCTAATTCCAATTTCTTAGAAAGTCAGATAAAAACTTAGTTTCAGACTAGTCATGTGGAACTTTAGAGTGAGTAACTCTATTCTGATGTTCAGCCTGGTCTGTTGGGGCTCAGCATAGGAGATTAGTCCCAAACAATGGATGGCTGTAATTTTTATTTAACACAAATTAGAGCAGTAACCTACAGTCTAGTTTCTTTTGAGAGAGCAGTTTTGGTTCATTTTTATATGAAAAGGTCATTTCCTACCACTAGAGGTGAGACTGTTGTAATGGTTTCTTTTATTTGTTTTCAGTAATCTGTCTGTGATCTTTCCAAATGATTCAGGAAAAGTAAAACATTAACATTATGGGTTTGGAAATTTTCTTTCCTCTTAAAATAATTTTTTTAGTAGTAACAGCTCCCAATTCTCTAGTGTGACTTTGTATGGATAATTACTGTACAATACTGCAGACTTTTCCCTCTCCCTTTCTCTGTAGAGTGATTGATTTTAACCTTTCTCCTCTGCCAAACCTTTGTTCTGTGCATGACATTTTAACCTCCACCACTTCCTATGTTCTATTTTGCTAAAGAAAATTGCATTTTCTATTTCTGGACAAAGCATGGTTGTTTGTGTCAGTCAATTTAACACAATATACCAGTTCTTATTTGTGCAGAGGAAGCACTAATGACTCTAGGAGGAGGTGGGTCCTGAGTCCATGGCCCAGACTTCCATCTGGCCCAGAAGATGGAAATCTCAGTCATTCGTTACCGACAAGACTACTTAATGGTGATGTAGTACCTTTTTGTCTCAGAGACTTCCAGGTAATTTGGAGTTCTTTTTCTATGTACTCATTCCTGCAAATGTAATGTATGGATAAAAATAACTGTTCAGTACAGTGGAAAGAAGAGACAGTTTGCAGATAGTGACCGAACCTTGATTTCTGTATTACCATTTAGCAACCATGAAAAGTTATCAATACTTATAGTTTTTGAGTTTCTGCTTGTGATCTGAGATGGGTAAATATAGTTTTTAGCTACAGGATTGGTGGGAAAATGGGATAAAGTAATGAGCATTATAATTTTTCAGCATATTGCATTTTGCTCATGATTGTGGGCCTCCCACCTTTGGTTCTTCAGAGTGCATCAACTATGCAGAAGCTCAGAATATCTGCTATAACTGCCATTTACCTTGATTTGTTAGGCAAGCTTTAATGAATGCCTACCAGAAGCCACGCTCTGTACTGGATGCTTGTGCTGGCTCTAACCCTGTAGACAATCATAACTAAGCAAATGAAGTCAGTTTCAGAAAGACAAATATTACATATTTCCTCTATTTGTGGTTTCCAGATTTTACATAGATATATAAAATAATGTTCTATACATGACATGAAAGTATAAGGAAAAAATAGTCCCAATGGGACGAGGGACTATGAAAAGGAAGAACAGGGGCATTGAGGGAACACACTCAATATATAATATATACTTATACCAAACTTAAAACATTAATACATTTAAAAAAAAGAATAACAAATTTTGGTTGATATTGTTAAAAAAAAAAAAAACAGAAGAAAACCAACGGCAAAGAGACAGTGTGAGGGAGAGCCGCAGGCTCAGAGGGCAGACCGACGGCAAACAGACAGTGTGAGGGAGAGCGCATGCTCAGAGGGCAAACAGACAGTGTGATGGAGAGCACATGCTCAGAGGGCAGACCAACGGTAAAGAGACAGTGAAAGGGAGAGCACATGCTCAGAGCGCAGACCGACGGTAAAGAGACAGTGTGAGGGAGAGCGCATGCTCACAGGGCAGACCGACGGCAAAGAGACAGTGTGATGGAGAGCGCAGGTTCACAGGGCAGACCCGACGGCAAAGAGACAGTGTGAGGGAGAGCGCAGGCTCACAGGGCAGACCAAGCTGCTAGCCACCCATGCCATTTAGGACGATGGCTTAACTTCTGTGAGTCTAGTTTCTGGTTCCAAAAAACAGTAATTACTGACTCTGGTTAGCAAACCAAGAAAAATCAAGCATAACAAATGAACAACTAGTATGTACCATCAGATGGGCTCAGCATCCTTGCCTATAAGAGGACCCACAGCATAGTGAAGAAAAGCCCAGATTGTAGTTTGGAGTTTGGCAGTTTTAGTTTTTGTATATTTTTCCCTATGTAATATTATGTATTAATATTCCAAAACCTGTCTGACGGGGTTAGCCAATTCTCAGAGCTATGCTGAGTGATAGTACAGGACCCATCCTAGGTCAACACATACACACAAATAGACACACATACACACATATAGACACACAGACACACAGACACACAGACACACACACACACACACACACACACACACAATTAGACCAAGACCTCCTCAACCTGCCCTGTATGCCCCAAGGGGAAATATTCATACACCTTAATTATCCCTGGGCCCAGTACCAGAAAGCTTGAGACCTCTAAATAGGGTAAGGTCCGCCAAAACAACTTAAAAAGTAGCCAGTCATTAAGGATTCCCAAAGAAGGGTGTGACCTAGACTTTCTCCTCAGTACTGTTTTCTGCCTCCAGACCACCACTGGTTGCTTCTCCTGTGACCTTGCCTCGCATGCCTCCCGTTTCTACTCCCTGTTCCTATGATGTACTTTTTCTTCTTGAGCCTCTCCTATGTCTCCTCTGGTGGCTGCTCCTGACAGAGCAGAGGACAAAGAGATTAGCATAAGATTTGCATACAAAAAGACCAAAAAAAAAAAAAAAACCCCAAAACAAAAGGCCCTGTGCAGAGCTCTAATCCTATCCTGGGAGCATCAAGGAATGATAACTGAAAGGTAGCATGTGATCCAAGATTGAGGAATGGGGAGGAAGGTTTGTCAGGACAGAGGCAACTGCATGGAGAGGGAGAAGCAGCAACTTCATGAAGTGTTTCAGGAAATGGGGGCTTGGTGGGCTGCGGAGCTTTGTGACGTGACATCTGAAAAAGCACTAAACTGGTCTTCAAAGGCCTTTAGTGTCATGCTGTTGGGGTGTGACGATCCTGGTGAAGGAAGAAATCTGTTGAAGATGACACCTGAGTCTAGCTTGATTGACAGGTCTAGGCAGGAATGCCAGAAGAGAGAAGCATTTTAAGGGCAAAGCATTTCCTTGCAGGCCAGTGTGTATACATCCTCTGCCCACCATATCAAGTAGGCTTTTTTCCTTTGTCTCGCAACTGTAAATATTTCATGCCAGTGGCCATGTTTCTGTTTTATTTTGGGAATGAAATTTTAAACTGGATTTTTTTCAGTTAAAGGACTCAGGAACTGAAGGGCCATTTTTGTCATCAGGGATGTGTTTGGTGCTAAAGATGGCAGACAGTTGGTGTAGGTGAGAACGGATATGCCCGAGGTCTTGCAGTTTAGAAGTAACATCTTGTTGCTTAAGGATAACACTGCCAAAGGTGTGTGGGTGTATCTGTGAAGAAACAGAACAACAAAAAAGCATGACCAGCAGTCTGATCTAGGTAGATGTCCATAGAAGTCATGATTTTATTTACTGCTTTAACTCTTTTGTAGCAGCCTGACTGGCCTCAGAAGATGGCCCCTGTATTTAGAGAAGACTACCCTGCTGCTTTTAAGGGGTGATAGGCAAACCCCCAGTTGAATTTTTCCTGGCACTGCTCTGTAACACTGATTCATTTGAAAATACTCATTCTGTCCCCTCTCTGTCGTCCTTGACAGTAAGTAGTGTAGGGTCACAAGCATAGTAAAAGCTGCAGCCACATGTTCCACCATATATTGCTTCAGAAACAGAGAGGCCACAGACATGCAGGACCTGGCTGTTTCCTTACTGATTTGCTAGCACAAAAAGAGATAATTTCAACAGAAGGATAGAATCATAGAGGATTTCTTTCATGTTGTTATCAATACCTATCCAACAAATTGATTCCAAAGAAGTTTGAATTTTCCAAAAGAAGTCTGGAATTTTCGTGATAGAATATATTTCAACTGCTTTTTTTTTTTTTTTTTTTGTCTTTTTCAGACAGGGTCTCCCTGGAAGTCTGGCTGTCCTGGAACTCGCTCTGTAGACCAGGCTGGCTTTGAACTCACAGAGATCCACCTGCCTCTGTCTCCCAAGTGCTAGGATTAAAGGCGTGCGCCACCACACCCGGCCTTCAATTGCTTTTTTAAGAAAATATTTTCTTTATTATTTTATGTGTATGAGTATATTGCCTGGACGTATGTAAGTGCACCAGTGTCATGCAATGCCCATGGAGGTCAGGAGAAGATGTCAGATTCCCCTGGAGCTAGAGTTACTGTTATTAGCTGCCACATGGATGCTGGGATTTGAAAGCAGGTCCTCTGCAAGAGCAGCCAGTACTCTTAACCTCTGAGCCATCTCTCCAGCCCCTCAGTTGCTTTTTTCAGTACTTACTAAGAGCCAGGTTCTTTATACTCATTTTACCTTTCCCTGCACTGTCTGCTTTGAGTTCTTATATAAGTCAGACCCTATGCAGGTAATCTAAATTCTTTTTTTTCCCCTTTCCCTCCCACCCCACTTCAGGTCATGCATTCTGCCATCACTGTCCTGAATCTTTCTCTCAGTCCTTTTTTATTAAAATATAATGCTTTTATTGATGTTTTGTGCATTTCAGACATCATTTCTCAGTTCAGTTTAGGCATATTCCCCTTTCCCTTCCCTGCACCCCACCCCAAGTCATGCATTCTGCCATAAATGTCCTGCATCTTTTTCTCATTCTTTTTTTATGTTTAGGAATTCACATTTCCTGCTTTAATTTTATATTACTCTAAAATATGAATATATACTTTACACCCATCTACAGTAATTACAGAGTCTGAAAATAAGTGGTGGGTCCCATTAAGAGATTTACATTATAACAACATAGTTGCTTTCAGATAAACAGAAATATAACAATAATGTTGTTCAGCTTGCCTTTCAACTGGGGATTTGGTATTAGCATCCACAAATGAGGGAAACCATTCGCCATTTGTTTTTTGGGGACTGTGTTACTTCACTTAGCATAATGGCTTCAAGTTCCATCCATTTACTTGCAAAGTTTATGGTGTCATCTTTCTTTACTGCTGAATAGTACTCCATTGTGGAGATGTACCACATTTTTGTCATACACTCATCAGTTGAGGGGCATTTGGGTTGGTTCCAGCTCTTCACTATTGTGAAGAGAGCTGCAATAAACATGGCTGTGCATGTATCTTTGCGGCAAGATGAGTCTTTTGGGTATATACCCAGGACTGGTATGGCTGGGTCAGGTGGTAGGCTCATTTTGAGTCTTTTTTTTTTTTGGTCTTTTCGAGACAGGGTCTCTTTGTAGCCCCAGCTGTCCTGGAACTCACTCTGTAGACCAGGCTGGCCTTGAACTCACAAAGATCCACCTGCCTCTGCCTCCCGAGTGCTAGGATTAAAGACGTGCGCCACCATGCCCGGCATTCATTTTGAGTCTTTTATGGGCTCTCCACACTGCTTTCCATAATGGTTGTACAAGTTTACATTCCCACCAGCAGTGGATGAATTCCCCACAACTTCTCCAGCATTTGGTAATCTAAATTCTTCACAGCCACTCATGAAGGATGCTAGCCATTCCCTCCCCTTCTCAGAGGAGGAAATGTTCCTAGAGAAGTGAATCCCTTGTTCAAATTGATTGAGTCCTAGATGGACTAGTCAGGAGTCCAGCCAAATGCTCTACTATGTCTGTGTGCCTATCATAGCCTACAAGCTGCAAGAAAATGGATGTAAACATTACCATTTCAAGCGTGAAGTTTAGAAAGTCTTATAGCTAAGAAATGAAATCTGGTGGACTTAAAGCCATCCTGTCCCAGGCATCCTGTTCTATGGCCCTGGTTATACCTCATATGAATTCTATTATCACAGGGACCTGACCTTGAAGCCTGGGTTCCTCATATCAAGCTGACGAAATTGATGTTGGCTTATGGTGTGCTGGTGCTTCTGTCTCACCCCAGATGGTAGAAAGCATGTTAAATTGAAGAGATTGTTTGCATTATAAATGATCATGTACTAACTGCTGACTTCACTGTAGATGAAGCACTATACGATTAAGGCTAAGGGGAAGTCAGCTTGTGCTGTCACCACTGCTGACTTCACTGTAGATGAAGCACTACACCATTAAGGCTAAGGGGAAGTCAGCTTGTGCTGTCACCACTGCTGACTTCACTGTAGATGAAGCACTACACCATTAAGGCTAAGGGGAAGTCAGCTTGTGCTGTCACCACTGCTGACTTCACTGTAGATGAAGCACTGTACCATTAAGGCTAAGGGAAAGTCACCTTGTGCTGTCACCACTGCTGATTTCACTGTGGATGAAGCACTACACCATTAAGGCTAGGGGGAGTCAGCTTGTGCTGTCACCACTGCTGACTTCACTGTAGATGAAGCACTACACCATTAAGGCTAAGGGGAAGTCACCTTGTGCTGTCACCACTGCCGATTTCACTGTAGATGAAGCACTACACCATTAAGGCTAAGGGGGAGTCAGCTTGTGCTGTCACCACTGCTGACTTCATTGTGGATGAAGCACTACACCATTAAGGCTAAGGGGGAAGTCACCTTGTGCTGTCACCACTGCTGACTTCACTGTAGATGAAGCACTACACCATTAAGGTAAGTGGGAAGATTTCTCTTCTTTCTTTGAAGTTTATAATCTTCAGAGAAATACAGGACAGCTATTTATTTTTGTATTTATAAAAATTAAATATACATACCGAGTAGCTAAAACATAAAAACAACATATGGTTTAGGAGAATTTCTGTAAGTGCTCCAGGCATGTCCAGATACAGAAATAGTGTGGTTGCTAATAACATGGGGCTCCCTTTGTAAACAGAGAAAGTTCCACTCAGCCCACTTACATAACAGGTCAGCTAAGTGCCTCTCTTCCCTGGTGGGTGCCATATTTATACCCCTAGACTAGCTTTCTAGCCTGATTCATGGTAAACACTGCATGCCATTTTAAATAAGTTTGACCTGGAGGATGGAAGAAAATTCTGAGGTGACAGAACAGAGCAAAATTATCTTGTAGGATGCAGCCTATCTTCTCTGATGGAAAATAGCCCCAAACACTGACCTCTAGCGTGCAGCAAATTTGACACACTTATAGCTTAAGTTCTGTTAGACCCAAGCCTCTACATCAGAAATACTTCGAAGACAGCATAGAAACAGCAGTTAATTAAAGAGCCTATTTGGGGTAGAGGAAGAAATCACAGGAACCTGTAGACCAGGGAAAATGAGGAAGAATGGGCCCGCAGGTTCCCATACTCAACCACATGTCAAGGTTGTGGTTTCCTACCGTCTTCACAGGAGCTGTAAGGAGTAGATACTATTAATTCTACGTTTCTGCCCAATGTCATACAGCTGTTAAGAACACTCACTCTGTGTCCTCTTCTCCTAATTCAGGGCAAGTTTTTGTTCCTACCCCAGTGGGAAGCTTTCCTGAAAGGCTTGTGATCACTGCTGAATGGCATTTGCCATCTCTGGGTACATCCTACATTGAGAGTTGGCAGAAATTGTGGAAACCGAAGGTGAGCAGTGTGGCCAGAGCACAGCTGGGGACTCTTCAGTTCTTCTAAGCTTCTAGGCGATAAGCAAAGTCCTCTCTCTGCACACCAGGCTTCATTTGTTCTCTGTACCATAATGCAGTCCCCATGCCTGTAGTACAGAAAGCAATTAATTTTCCCAATATTATCTAATTTTTGGCATGTACTGAATGCAGCCAGAGAGACTAAGCCAGGATCATATATCAAGGACTTATACCTGCGTCTATGCAGAAGGATGTGCAGTTGCCATAGCAGCAACCAATCTGCTAAATAACTGGGAACATAAACTGATTCAAAGCAAAGACTGATTTGGGTCAGGGAATTGCACTCCATAAAGAACAACTTCTCAGTGACTTCTGAGGATTTATTTTAGCATTTATGGATGGCCCTAGAAATGTGTAATGAGTGACTGCTCGGTTGCAAAAGGGTGTGCATGCCCCAAGAAGAGGGCTTAATGCTTTCCTTGGATGGTCAGAGTAGAGAATTCCATGGAACATGCCATAAAACTGCTCGACTGCTGCCTGTCAATTCCCAGAGGCTCTGGAGGATTGGTGACAAAGGCAATAGCATCTAACTTGAATTCTCCTCACATCAAGGGACACCTCTCAGTGCCTGCATGCTGTTTGTCAACATTCCTGCAGCATGAGGCTTACCCTTGTAAATGTCCACCGAGTGTTTTAACACGTACAGAGTCACATGCATGCTGGCTGTATAGACCTGTGCCTTCTTTCCCTGCCATTTTGCTTTCCCATCTTGGAATTCCTACAGTGAAGGGACATCTCTTCTTAATCATCCACACAGCAAGTACTGTGGGATTGTTTCTGCTTGTGCTGTGGCATTCTGCTAAGCATTTTCAATCTCACATGAAGACCAAAGTATTAGAGGATGAAGACTTGAGATACCTAAAGATGGGGCTGAGCACTGGGGGGATTCAGATTTTTAGGATAGAAAACGACTTTTAATGCTGGTTTTGGGAACTGGGTGGATAAGAGCACTTGCTGTGCATGCATTGGGACCTGAGTTTAAACTCCTCAGAACATACATACAATCCAGGTGTAATGATGATCATGCATGCACCCCTACCCACAGTGCTGAAGAAGTTGGAGATAGGAGAATCACTGGGGTTTGCGGGCTGCCAACAAGCTCAGGTTCAGTGCAGACCCTGTCAAGGGTCTGGGAGGGAGGGATAGAGCAGGATTCCTGACAACTTCCCCTGGCCCCCACATGTGCAAGCAGATGTACCCATGTATACACAGCACCCCAAGCTGTTTTTTTCTCAGATTTCATAAGAATGCTGGCTATTTCATTGTTCCTCTTCTGACCCAGCTCCTCTACCATGTGTGTATGAGGTTTGTATTTCGGAAATATAGTAAGCACATCCTGCCTTGTAGAGCAGAAACCACAGGCTTGAGAGTTCAGGTTAAGTTGTTGATTTTGCTAGTTTCAGTTTCTATCTATATGATCTTGGGCAATTTGTTTCCATTACTTTTCTTCTCTGTCTCAGGCTGGGAAAATGGGAATGGTGATGTTAATTCTCAGTCACCTCAGCTTCTGAGAATGAGACAGAAGGTAACAGTTGCTTCAGGATTAAAGACTCCTGCAGGTTCTCTAGTCCACATGTCCTGATTTTTTTATTGCTTTTAATTTTACTTCTTGGCTTAGTGTCTCTGCATTAAATATTTGCTGAATGAATGAAGACCAGGGAACCAGTAAAGCGTTTTCCTCATGGTTACAGGTTAATGGATTAGTTTTGTATTTAAACAAATCCTAACAACTGTTAGAGAATTCTTCATCTGTAGATCTAGATTTTATCCCTAGTTCTATTTGGTACCTCAGAGGAAGCTGATCCCTGGGCCCTGGAAGGAAGAGGTTTGGGCCTTTTCCTGTCCCTTTGTGTTTTCTGTTCCTTTTTCTAGCTATGTGGCCAGGAGTCAACAGGTCAGGCTGATGCTGCTCAGTTTCCTGTTGGAAGTCACACCTTCCCTGCAGCCACCAAGCCTGGGACAGGGCTGCTGGAAATGAACTTTATGCAATAGGTAATTTGACGCAGCTGTGAGAGCTGGAATACACTTCTCAGTGCTGAGCTCATTGTTTTCTAGTCTCTCAGTCAAAATTTCTGGTGAAAACGTAGCCTTTAAGCCAGACCATTTTATGTGGCCTGTCAGTGGGCTGTGAGCATCACATAAGCAGGGCTGGGTTCCATTTTGAGTTTGAAAGCCGAAGGTAAAAATTCTGTCCCGTTTCATCATTCTTTCCCATGAAGTAGTAATTTTGCATTGACCTATAGCTCCTCTACTGGGCTTTCTGGGCTTGGCATTGATATAATTTGTGGCTTCAAAATAAGGGCTCAGCTTTATTCCTATGTGTGCACATTGATGTTTTTTCTCTTTTAACTTAGAATGCAAACGGAACCTGTGCTTGCTATCTGAATATCTCTAATTAGACTACGTGCACACATCTACAAATTGACTTTAATAGATTGAATCCAAGTCTGCAACAGTTTTGGAGGGGAAATGAGATTGCCTCGCCTCCTCAGTTATCTTCAGTACTTGGTCTGAATGTAGATAGATTTTCAACATTCAATACACAAAGGTAGGCAAGGGTTCGTGAGACCCTGGAGGCAGGATGTAATCATCACACAGGTAAATTATCCCTACTGAGAGAAAATTGGAGCAGTAAATGAAGCATTAGTCCACCTTCTAGGAGGCCATGCATGTTTTGGTGCCACGACAACCTGCCTGTCTGATTATAGTTAGGGCTGAGACTGCCATTCATGTTTTCTCTCTCTCTCTCTCTTTTTTTTTTGTTCTTTGTCTTTTTACTTCAGCTTCTTTGCATTCTACCAATTAAGCCAAAAATTGGCAGTTAAGACAAAATACAAGGGAAATGGAGAGTTTAGTAGAAAGGAGCCAAAGACAATGGGAGAATAAAGTTGAAAGTTGTTCTTTTCTCCCCTCTTCCCCTGGCAGCTGTGTTGCTCTAAGGAGGCACTGAGTTTTGTATAGCCAATGACTAACTCACTGGCCAGAAACCCTGAACTTTCAGTCAATACAGTTGTGTAGGGGCCACGTTTGTCATCTGCACCTGTCTCTCCCATCTTACCTGGATGGGACCTCTTAGAGAAGACTTAGGCTCCTCCAGGGGCAGCATAGCCAGATGTTCCCCTAGGACTAGGCAGGCCTTCCTGCTCCCATTCCAGGTGTTCCCCTAGGACTAGGCAGGCCTTCCTGCTCCCATTCCAGATGTTCCCCTAGGACTAGGCAGGCCTTCCTGCTCCCATTCCAGATGTTCTCCTAGGACTAGGCACGCCTTCCTGCTCCAATTCCAAGTGGTTTATGTGAATTTTCTCATGAGTCTTTTATAAGCAGCATAAAAAGAATGTCATCTCCATCTACAGATGAGAAAGCAGAAATAATGTAGAAACAAGGGCTTGTGTGGTGTTTACATTAATGGGGGAGAGAATTCTAACCCAGGCAATTTGCCTTGAGTTTGTTCTTGTTTTACTTTCTACTCTCTTATGGAAAATATTCTGTTTTTGAAGGAAACCAGAAGAATATGTGGAAGAAAATATGACCATGTACTCTGCTATGATAATACAACAATTAATGCATCTTGTTATATTTCCTTCCATTGTTTGAAATAAATATACTTTAAAGAATATGTATTGTCCAGATCATACTTTGGAGAGTATCTTGTTAGTTTCCTGTGAACATTTCCCCAGATAGTTACAAGCCCTTCTATTAGAGTATGAGATAATGCCCTATCACCCCTATCAGTGGACTTGTAGACACTACTGGTATTTACACTTTCACAATGGACTAAAGCCCTGTTTTTTTTTGTTTTTCTTTTTTTTGAGACAGGGTCTCCCTGTAGCCCGAGCTGTCCTAGATCTCACTCTGTAGACCAGGCTGCCCTTGAACTCACAGCGATCCGCCTGCCTCTGCCTCCCCAGTGCTAGGATTAAAGGCGTTCACCACCACACCCAGCCTAAAGATGGTTCTTAGCTGCCATGTGCGTGCTGGGAATTGAACCTGGTTCCTCTGCAAGAAGAGTAGGCACTCTTAACCACGGAGTTGTCTCCCAAGCCCTGTTCTTTTAAAGAAATATAAATGATGTCTTCAAGGTGCGAAGTCATCAAAGGGTGTCACTGGGGAGGAGAAGAAACCTTGTCTTCCTAATTTACTTTCCCTTTCCAGGTTGTCTCAGTCCGCTGTTATTGGCCACATTCTGCAAGGCTCTGTTATTCCCACCTGCTTTCCAACTTCCATTTCAGTTTCATTCTTCTGCTATGATAAAACACTGAGCAAACACCTTGCTGAGCCAGCTTACACTTCCAGATCACAATCTATTGTTAAAGGAATCTACAGCAGAACTGAAACTGGAACCTGGAGCCAAAACCTTGGAAGAATGCTTTGTGCTGGCTTGTTCTCTGGGTCTGTACTTGCTAAAATGTTCAATTCATACTTAAAACTGACTGACATTAAAAGAGAATTTTACTCAAAGTCACTTTCAGGAGGGGCTGGAAAGATGGCACAGCTATTAAGAGTACCAGACCCACATTTGTTTTACACAAAATCTGTAGAGCAATAACTTTGGGATTGTCACATACAAATGTTCTCTATAATTTCTCTGTTGTACAGTATCACCTTGTAGCATTCTCTTTAAGATGGTTTAAAGCAAAAATTAAGTTTGCTTCCCAAGTTAATCATATATAGTCACCCAAAACAACATGGGTGAATTTGATGAAATCTGTGCCTTGATTCCACCCTATAGTTATGTATAATACAACTGTCTTCTGGAGACTCATGGGTTAAAAAAAAAAGGGGGGGGGCGGTACAGACAGACATGAAACCTTCTAGTCAAGAACCTTGCAATTCAAATCTTAAAACTAACTATGGGAAGAGATTTGTTTGTTCCAACAGGACAAAATGTCACCAACTTAACGGCTGAGAAAGAAAAGATACAGCTTTGCATTGAGTAGGATGTACCAAAAAGTGGCAACTGAAAGGTTGACCCGTCTGAACACTGAAAGGAAGAAAAGCCTCAGATTGCCATAAACATCGAACCCTTCTGTGGATCCTACATGTAACAACTATCTATAATGAGTCCTAATGAAACTTATACCTTCTAGGTGCAACAAAGGTTTTGATATGACTTTCTTGCCTCCCCCCCCATAGAACAAGGAGAAATATGACGATGATGATGTCATTTTCCAACTGTAAATTGGAGACAACTATTATAGAGGTAATCTCTTATAAAACCGGTAAAAATGCCTTCTTTAATTGACTAATAGACATAAGAACTGTGAAAAGGATTATACTCTGTTCAGAACCAAATATAATACTAAAGTCCTTGGGCTATGCACTTAGGCAAAGTATATTAATGCAGGAGCTCTGACATCAGCAATGGATTGTTCTACCAGGGGGATGTTGGCCAGGGGATCCAAGGCCCCACAAAAGGTAAGGGCTCCTTGCCCCTAAGTTGGGATACCTGCAGGAGGAGAGGCGATAAGACCCTGCTGCCGAAGACCTGACGTTAACATGGGAGGGATGTATTGAGACCGCACATGCAAGGGTACAGATGGCCTCTGGAATGCCAGAGAGTGTTCCCAAAGGCCACTAAACCAATAAAGCAAATACGGGTCTCCCTGAGTCAAGCAAGACTCCACCATCAGCACCAGCTACACTTCACCTGCCTGGAAATACTGTGCAGCAGAGGCAGCCATGTGCCTGTATATCCCAAATCTAATTGGCTGTTGGCTCTCTCCTTGGAGGAATAACCCATGGCTGATGCCACAAGCCTACATCCTCTACAGGTTAGGAGATGTCATAAGCCACAGTAAGACCCTGTTATATTTATCAGGGGGTAAAAATGTAATTCATGAATTAACATATCATCCAAACATATGTGTCTATGCCAAAGTAACCTACCATAACTATTAGTGCTGCTTAAATACCTATATATCTAATTGCTTGTGCTTCATTAGTAGGATCGAAAGGTTACTCCTGAACAAACTGTCAGCCCATGAAAGGAAACAGCCAGAATTGACCAGAATCCAAGTCAACAGCTCCAGAGAGAGAGGACAGTTTTACTTCTCATCCACCTGTGCCCCTTTTCTAAGCCTAGGGAACAATCTGCGGAAGAGGGGGCGTGGTAGAATGTAAAGGCTGCGATTGGGGTGAACGGTGAAACTACAGCGATGTAGTCTGGACACTCATTTGATCAACTTGATTGAACAAACAACCTGTCAACCTCCACTGAATGGTGGGACTGTGGGGGTTTGGGCACAACAGTCTATAGATTGGTTTTGCACGAAGGATGCTTATACTCATGGATTATCACTTATAGCTAAAAAATGAAAAAAAAAAAAAACCTGAAAGATGCAGGACAGTTATGGCAGAATACATGATCTGGGATGGGGTGGGGGTGGGGGGGAAGGGAAAGGGAAATATGCCTGATCTGAATTGGAAAATGATGTATAAAATGCACAAACCATCAATAAAAATTAAATTAAAAAAAAAAAAAAAAAAAAAAAGAGTACCAGACCCAAGTTCAGTTCCTAGTATCCACATGGCTGATAATAGCTGTCCATAACTCCAATTCCAGGGATCCCTTCTACTTCCAAAGTCATGGCAGGGCATGGATGCACTTATGTACATGAAGGAAAAACACTCAAACACATAAAGTAAAATTAAATAATTTTTATTTTAAGTAACAGTGGAAGCTGGAGAGCATGTATGGCTCCTGCAGTGGGCCAGAGTTCAGTTCCCAGGATCGGCATCAAGTGGCTTACTAGCATCTGTAACTACAGCTCGTGGGTGATCTGATGCCTCTAGTCTCTGTGGACACATACACTCAGGTCCACATATGTGTACACACACACACACACACACAGACACACACACACACGCAGACACACACACAGAAATATATACATATAATTAAAATTAAAAATAAATTTAAATGTAGATCTGGAGAGATGGCCCAGGGATTAAGATCACTGGCTACTCTTACAGAGGATCCAAATTCATTTCCAAACACCCACATGGCAGCTAACAACCCAGTGTAACACCACTTTCAGTGGATCTGCCTCCCTCTTCTGGCCTCTGACATCGCATGCATTTAGTGCACCTATATGTGCAAAATAAAGATAAATAAATTTATTTTTAAATGTTAAAGTTATGTTGGAACTTTTTCTCTTTATCATACAGGGGCTGGCTCTGTAATCCAGGTTGGCCTGAACTCACTATATAGACCAGGTGGCCCCTAACCCATAACAATCCCTCCGTAGCTACCCAAGTGCTGGTGTTGTAGCTGTGACCCACCGTGCTCAGCTACTGGGTTTCTTTTGATGGCATAGTTGTTGTATTTTCTAGGCAATAGTTACTGTATATTTCACCTTTTCCAGTTACCTCTCTCATACATTCCTTGTTTTCAGTTCAATTATATGCTTATTGTTTCCCACATTTTTGTGTGTGGTCTGAGACTGGCTCAGGGAATAAAGAGCTCAAATATAGTTCTTGCCATTAAGGAGCCTTGAGTCATTCCAAGGATGAGAATGAAGACAGCAGTTGTGGCTTTCATAAGTGCTGCGATCCATGTGAATATGAAGAGAATCGAGCTTGGAAAGCACATCTCCTGGGAAGGACAGGTATCAGCCAAAGCTATGTACAAATGAAATGTTATTTAAGCTAATCCTGGAAGGATGATTGTGAATTGTGGAAGCAGATGGGGATGTGCATCTCACAAAGGTAATCTAGATAAGGCACCATGGTGGAGCCATTCGTGAAAGGTTCACTGCTTGACAAAGTTCCAGTGACCTGACTCGTCTGGCTAAAGTCTGCTCTCCAGCTGACCTTTTTTTTTTTTTTTTTTTTTTTTTTTTTTTTTTTNTTTTTTTTTGTCTTTTCGAGACAGGGACTCCCTGTAGCCCCAGCTGTCCTGGAACTCACATTGTAGACCAGGCTGGCCTTGAACTCACAAAGATCCTCCTGCCTCTGCCTCCCAAGTGCTACGATTAAAGGTGTGCACCACCACGCCCAGCCTGACCTTGGTTTTTAATAATTCTTCTTATCATATTATTCTTATTTTTCTGGCCTGCTTGACTTTCAGCTTTCTAGCAGTTAGGGTACCTGCTTCTGCCTCAAGGAGTGGAACTGACACTTTTGCCTTTTCTACAAATGAGTACTTTGTGAAAAATAATGACAATATGTACACAACTTAAAAGTATGATACAGCTGGGCGTGGTGGTGCACGCCTTTAATCCTAGCACTTAGGAGGCAGAGGTTGGCGGATCTTTGTGAGTTCAAGGCCAGCCTAGTCTACAGAGTGAGTTCCAGGACATCTGGGGCTATAGGGAGACCCTGTCTCAAAAAGACCAAAAAAAAAAAAAAATGTATGATACAATAGTAGTTAAGAACTCAACAGAAACTATTATGCACAGAATGTCCAAGTAAAGAAAGGAATTTTGATTTCTTGGTCAGATTTAAACTAAAAAGAATACTGTAGGGCAAAGTGAAACTAAGTCCAGTATAACAGTGGATTCTAGTGATCTGACTTAAAGATTAGTAGCCCTTAGAAAATCACCTTAGCAGAAAGTGTTAAAAACAGAAACTGAGGAAAACAGAATGACTTACAGGTAGAGTGAATAAGGAAATAAAGTAAGACAAATAAGGTTCTGTATTGTTAAAGCTTTAAAGCTCACTTTTTACACTGTCCAGCACCTATGTAACCACAAGTCATAAAGAATGGAATCCTCAGAGTTAAAAGTTAATATTAACTTCTCTTTGCTGCAAAACTGTTAAATTGCTTAGCTGAATGGCTGTACTATTATTGTTTCACTTTCTTGATGTCTCAACTAAATGATAGTACCATTATTGGTTGTTTTACTGTTTTTGATGTTAAGAATAATCTGAAAAATATTTATGGGTAAGTTGGGTTATTTTTTCATCATTAGCTTAGACTTGCATAACATGTATTAGTTTTAGGCCATATAAAAATAAACTTAGGGACCTGAAGAGCAGAGAAGAAAAGGAATCGGCAGAGTGAAGAACCCAAGAGGTCCTCTGCACAGGATCAGAGAAGGCAAAAAGTTCTCTGATCCTTAGGTCAGGAATTCGGCAGAGTGGCAAATTGGCAAGGCCCTCCTCACAGGATCAGAGAAGTCAAAAGCTCGCTGATCCTTAGGTCAGGAATTCAGCAGAGAGAAGAACCCAAGAGGCCCTCTGCACAGGAGCAGGGAAGATAGATGCTCCTCAGGTCACAAAAAAGAAAGAGATCAGTGTGTCTTATTTGATTAATTTCTTCGCCACGTTTGTGACCACCCACTTCAGGAACTGAATCTGCTGGAGCTGGACTCCGCAGCACAGAAGCCAGGCTTGCTCAGGAAGCATATGTAGCACTGGAGCAGCCAAACAGCGAACATAGCTATGGCGGTATCAGGATGGAAATCATGGAGAGTGTTGGATGCCCACTTCAGAGATGGCATAATTTATTCCATAGGTGCTAGTGGATGTGTGAGGTGTTTAAGCCTAATGCATGTGGTCTACCTCTTAGGATCTTGCAGCAGTGGAAGGGGCACTTAAGTTGCTCCATACTTACCCTTTCTCTCATTCATGCTACATGATAATTTTACTCTAAAATGTGCTGGCCTTCTGAAAGCTACTCAAATACTTCAGAAACTGAAAATGAAATTTATCTAAAATCATTATCAAGTGGAAGTATTTAGAACAATTTAGGACATCTGCTGTCTGACCCGGAGTCCCTGGTTTTGCTTTGCTTTGTTTTGTGTATGTACTTCTCAGGGTTTATCAGCTGCCAATGAAAACTCCCCCCACCCCCCAAAGCTCTACTTGTTGGCATAATCTGTTCCCTAGTGTTATGCATGCCAGGACAGATGCAATCGTAGTGTGGACCAACACCCCATAGTGCTTCCATTCACATTCTGTTAGCCAGAACACAGTCTTAAGGTCACACCTCATTCAGGGGAGGCTAGGTATACCAGTTTAGAACTAGAAGGTAACAGGACTTGATAAGAGTTCATGTATGTTCACAGAACTGTAGCTGTTGCTTTTCATGTTTACACAAAAAAGCCTGAACCACGTTAGGCTTTTTGATTTAGGAGCATTTCATTCCCATAACTATTTTACCACTGATCTGTTTTGGAGTTAAACTCATGCTAATTCGCCTAGCCCATCTATATCTGAATTTATTCTTCATCCTTGTTTGTATTTGCAAAAGCTCTTATAGAGAAAAATATTCATATTGGATTTATATTAGATTTTTATATAGTCTTGATTGTAAATTGGATTTTATATAGTCTTGTTTATAGTGCTCATCTGTTAAATCCTTAGTTCTATCAGTGTTAGTAGTTTGGAAAGTTCTGGAAACCTTTAGGTTTATGGCCTGGTTGGAAAGACTCTTTCTTTATAGATGCTTCTCTCGGCTTCCTTCCTGCCAGGCTATTAAGGCCTCTGTGGTCTACTTTCTGCCATGTGGATGGAACCCTTAGAAACCAGGAGAAAAGGGGATATCTCCTTATACTGCTTATGTCGGTATAGTACAGCAGTGGGCAAAGTACTGAACAGGAATGGGTGCTGGAGAAATGTGATCATTGCTGTAACCACCAGAATATGTGGTTCCTAAGGGTTTGGAAGTGGTTAGTGGGAAGAACTTGGAAAGTAGAGATACTGCCAGAGAAGCCCTAGAATGCTGTGGGTCAGCCTTAATGAGAGACCCTGATGGAAGCTCAAAAGACTGGGAGTAAACAATGGGCATATCATAGTTCAGATGGTATGCGTGCTGTGTTGGGATGAAGATTAGCTTCAGATGGGATGAGTGTTCTGCTGGGACCAGGACTAGATTCAGATGGGATGGGTGTTCTGTGGGGATCAGGACTAGATTCAGATGGGATGAGTGGTCTATTGGGACCAGGACTAGTGCTGATTCAGACTGCATTCTAGCAGTTAACTGGATTATATTTTGTCACTGTCCTGGGTTTTTATTTCAGTTAGGCTGAGTTTAAAATTAACAAATGAATTAACTTAATCTGTGACATTTCAAGTTGGCATAGCAGTTAGTGTGTGTCAAGTTTGGCCCTAGCAGCTTTTAGTCACACTTATAGTGAGTATTGCAATAAAATACAAGAAAGAAACACAAAGAAACAAACAAATAAAAGAAAACAGAGTGGATGATTTGGAAGGATGCAAATAGAGCCAACCAAAAATATGGAAGAGGATGGCATGGTTGTTAAAGAGATTACTTTGCAAGTAGACAAAAAAGATTCATTGAGGGCTCCATTGATTCCAGGGCTTTAATCCCTCTGGCAGTTTTTCCTTGAAGAGAGAGCCCAGGAGTACCCTTCTCACATAGTGCCATCAGGGAGGTAGTTTCTGGGTTTGGCCACTTAAGGACTCACTCAGAGACCACTCCACCTGCGGCCCAGTGTCTCCCAGATTCTTCCTGAGTTGGCAGACCTTGTGTTGTCCTCATAATGCTGCTTTCAGGGATCCAGAGTGCAAGACCACTTCTACCAATACCTGGAAGGGAGGCCAGAGAGGCCAGACAGTTTAGCCAGGTTGGGATCCTTCTAGGGACACCAAGAAGCACAGAGGATGAAACCTAAATTGTAATGGTGACCCCAAGATGGAAATATGTCCAGGAAATCCGATGCACACATGGGCCAGCCCACGAGGAATGCCAGAGAGATGGGGCTTTTCAGGCCCTTTGGAAATCTTGTTGCAACACTCTGTATCCTGGAGCTACAGGTCTTCATGTTTGCCCTCCTATGATCGACCTTTTTTTGGCATTATCCTTCTTTATGATTCACCCTCTCCTTCTTTTTGGAAAGTGAAGATTTACTCTGTGCAATGATATATTGGCATTTGTAATTTGCTTTTGCTTCTAGTAGCTAAGAATTTGCGTTGAGTCTCAGAATAGACTTTGAATTTGGACTTTTGAGCTATGATGGAACTGCTAAGACTTTGTAGACTCTTGGAGATAGACTAAGTACAGATTTTCATTATGAGATTACCATGAGTTTGGGGAGCCATAGACGGCCTGTGAACTGTCTCCTGTGGACTGTTCTGACAGTTGCTTCTCATTTGGTGGTACTGGTTTGTGGTTGAAGGAACTCTGAGAGAATTCTTGGGTATGTGTTGTGGCTGTCTCTTTCCTTTCACACTCTCTACTTCCTCTCCTCCAGGTTTGAAGAATTTCCTTTGCCATATGTTTCGATTGCCATAATTTCTGCACAAAAACACAAGCCCGAACACTACAAACTGGACTCTCTGAAATCACAGGCACAAATAAACTCTTCCTCTGTGAAGTTGTTTTTTATCAGGCGTTTCATCACAACAGAAAGAAAGCTCATGTAGACAGCTTTCCTGTTAATGAAGTGATGATTATGAATTAACCTTCAAACTGTAAATGAAAAATGAAGATATTATTAAAATTGTTTCCTCTATTAGTTTAGTTGCATCTTAAATAGAAGACAAATCAGAAGCCCATGAAAGCTGGAATGCACCAAGGCAGTATATTCAGTCATTTATAAAAATAAATAATCCCACCCACTTCTCCACATGGAAAAATTTCTCAGCTACCAGCTGCCCTGGTAGCTGGCACTTACACTAAGTTCTAGCTATGAAATGTGAGAAGTGATGTGTGCCTCTTCTAGCCATGGACCAAAACTATTCCTGTTGTGGTCCACCATATTTTTGTGTTAAAATCACTGCATAGAAGAATGCTTCCCAGTTTAGAATGCTTCCATTCTTCGGTTATGTAAGCATGAAAGAAGGTTTTTGTATCTTTTTGTTAATCTTTGTGGAGACAGTTCCTCTTTTTAGCCACAGCTGGCCTGGAACACACTATGTAGACAAGGCTGGCCTTGAACTCACAGAAATCCACCTGCCCCTGCCTCCTGAGTGCTGGGAATAAGGGCATGCACCACCACACCCAGATATGAAACAAGTTTTAATTGTGCCCAGGTAATTTCTTTCAGAGTACCATCAGCATTGGCACCATATAGTCAGCAGTAAATACCTTAGACTAGGTGACTCATACATAATAAACCTTATTTTTAATAGTTCTGAAGGCAGAAAATTCAACATTAAGGTTACAAGGTAACAATGAGGATTACTCTGCTTCTAAGATCATGCACTGAAAGATATTCTTACAAGGCAAAAGGGAAGGATAGTAAAGTTTCTAGTTATAAGGGTGTGAAGCCTATTCATGAAGGTGGAGCCTACATGGCCTCTTAGAGATCTCTTAATCATTTCTTAAGAAGACATAGTTTTAAAATACCATTGAATTGGAATGATGTATAGCAATTTCCTCCTAGATAAAAACCTACAAACAGGGTAAACAACAAGGTACTCTACAGAAAAGAGAGCAGCAGGATGTTCTCAAGTACAAAAAACAACAGCAACAGGATGTTCTCAAGGACAGAGAACAGCAGGATGTTCTCAAGGACAGAGAACAACAGGATGTTCTCAAGAACAGAGAACAACAGCATGTTCCAAAGGACAGAGAACAGCAGGATGTTCTAAAGGACAGGGAACAGCAGGATGTTCTCAAGGACAGAGAACAGCAGGATGTTCTCAAGGACAGAGAACAGCAGGATGTTCTCAAGGACAGAGAACAACAAGATGTTCTCAAGAACAGAGAACAACAGGATGTTCCAAAGGACAGAGAACAGCAGGATGTTCTAAAGGACAGAGAACAGCAGGATGTTCTCAAGAACAGAGAACAATAGGATGTTCTAAAGGACAGAGAACAACAGGATGATCTCAAGAACAGAGAACAACAGGATGTTCTCAAGGACAGAGAACAGCAGGATGTTCTAAAGGACAGAGAACACCAGGATGTTCTCAAGGACAGAGAACAGCAGGATGTTCTCAAGTACAGAAAACAACAGGATGTTCTAAAGGACAGAGAACAACAGGATGTTCTCAAGGACAGAGAACAACAGGATGTTCTCAAGGACAGAGAACAACAGGATGTTCTAAAGGACAGAGAACAGCAGGATATTCTAAAGGACAGAGAACAGCAGGATGTTCTCAAGTACAGAAAACAACAGGATGTTCTGAAGGACAGAGAACAGCAGGATGTTCTAAAGGACAGAGAACAGCAGGATGTTCTAAAGGACAGAGAACAACAGGATGTTCTCAAGGACAGAGAACAGCAGGATGTTCTAAAGGACAGGGAACAGCAGGATGTTCTAAAGGAAAGAGAACAACAGGATGTTATCAAGAACAGAGAACAACAGGATGTTCCAAAGGACCGAGAACAGCAGGATGCTCTAAAGAACAGAGAACAACAGCATGTTCTCAAGGACAGAGAACAGCAGGATGTTCTCAAGGACAGAGAACAACAGGATGTTCTCAAGGACAGAGAACAGCAGGATGTTCTAAAGGATAGGGAACAGCAGGATGTTCTAAAGGACAGAGAACAACAGGATGTTCTAAAGGACAGAGAACAACAGGATGTTCTAATAAAGGAGAATATTTGGTAAATTATTGTGTTTTTGTGTATACCTGCATGTGCACATGTATACTTAGGTATATGTAAATTAAATGACCTATAATGAGGATCTGTGAATGTTTGAATTTAATAAGCAAATTATTAATTCTCCCTCAAATCGGCAGTTGGAAGGAGAGTTCCTATCAATTAAATCTTCCTCTAAACAGATCATTGTTCTTTTCTCTTGCTCATTCATAAGAACTTTCTGCTCTGGATGCTGTATTTAAGTACAACAGAAATGTAAGAATTTTATTCCTATTCCCAAATATTATTTTAGGTCATACACTCATCATATTTTCTTCAGAGGACTTGTTCTGTCATAATTCGTGATTCTACATTTTTGTCAAATAATCTGAGTAAAACAATCTCTCTCGCTCTCTCTCTCTCTCTCTCTCTCTCTCTCATTTTACATTCACCTAGGGGTACTATAATCAATGGGCCTTCAAGGAGCCAAGCTAGTCACAATAACTAATTGGCAGAAAAATCCCTGAAGTGTTCTGAAGGACCAATGTTTCCTTTTACTAGTTATGAGCAAAGACATCTCTAATGATAATTAAATTATAATCCTAATATCCTCCTGTTATTCATTACCAATATTTGGCCTTGATGTTATTGATGTTTTTCCTGGGACATGTACTCAGAGGTAAAAGAGATAATGTCTTAATGCATCAGGAACAAAATAGTCCATTAATAAACAAAAACAATCAGTAAAAGGAAATAAATACAAATAAAAAGTAAAAAAGGAGAACAACAGGATGTTCTAAAGGACAGTGAACAACAGGATGTTCTAGAGGACAAAGAACAACAGTTGTTCTTTTCGGGGGTTCGCATATTCCCTTTAATTTTATATTTCTCTAGAATATAAATACATATCTTCCACCCATATATGGTAATTACAATGTGTGAATACAAGTGGTAGGTAAATTCTAGAGCCCATTATAACAGCACAGTTGCTTTCAGATACAAAGAAATTTAATAATAAAGTTGCTAAGGTTGCCTTTCACCTGGGGATTTGGTGTTAGCATCCACAAATGAGGGAAACCATTGACCTTTTTTTCCTGGGACTGTGTTACTTCACTTAGCATAATGGCTTCAAGTTCCATCTGTTTACCTGCAAAGTTCATGATATCATCTTTCTTTACTGGTGCATAGAATTCCATTGTGTAGATGTGCATTTTTGATATCTAGTTGTCAGTCAAGGGGCATTTGGCTTGGTTCCAGCTCTTTACTATTGTGAAGAGAGCTGCAATAAACATAAATGTGCATGTATCTTTGCAGTAGGATGAGTCTTTTGGGTATATACCTAAGAGTGGTATGACTGGGTCAGGTGGCAGGCTCATTTTGAGTCTTTTAAGTGTTCTCCACACTGCTTTCCACAGTGATTGTATGAGTTCACATTCCCACCAGCAGTAGATGAGTGTTCCCCTTTCCCCACAACTTCTCCAGCATTCGGTATCTTTTGTTTCCTTGATCTTGGCCAGTCTTATTGGAGATGATATCTTAGACTGGTTTTAATTTGCATTTCCTTAATTATTAACAATGTTGGACAATTTTAAAGATGTTTCTCAGCCATCTTTATTTCCTCTCTGGTGAAGTCTCTGTTCAGATATCTTTTGAATAGGTCATTTGTTTTCGTCTTTGTTTTTTCAGCAGTCTGGAAGTTAATGCTCTGTCAGATGTATCAGTGATGGTTTCCTCCCACTCTGTGGGATTTCTCTTCACTTCCTTGATTGTTTCTTTTGCTGTACAGAGCTTTTGAAGTTGATGGAGTCCCACTTGACAGCTGTTGACCTTATTTCCTGTGCTGCTGCTGCTGTTTGATTTAGAAAGTTTTTTCTTACCAGACTTCAAACTATACTACAGGGCTATAGTCATAAAAACAGCCTGGTACTGTCACAAAAACAGACCTGTTGACCAATGGAACAAAACAGAAGATCCAAACCTGAGCACATACAATTTCAGCTATCTTATATTTGACAAGGGGGCCAAGAAGACACAATGGAGAAAAGACAGCATCTTCAACAAGTGGTGTTGGCAAAACTGGATCACCACTTGTAGAAGAATGAAATTAAACCCCTTCCTTTCGCCCAGTACAAAAGTCAACTCCAGATGGATCAAAGACCTCAACATGAAACCCCAAACTCTGAAGGTCATAGAAGAAAAAGTTGGCAGACTACAATACATAGGCATAGGAAAAGACTTCCTTAATCAGACAGCAGCTGTGCAAGAATTAAGGTTGACAATTGACAAATGGGACCTCATTAAACTCAAAAGCTTCTGTACATCAAAAGAAACAATCAAGGAAGTGAAGAGAAATCCCACAGAGTGGGAGGAAACCTTCACTGCAGAAACATCTGACAAAGCATTGATTTCCAGAA